>QGOA01011107.1:0-10349 GCA_003313075.1 Termitomyces sp. MG16
GTGGCCAACGCCACATAGCGGACTACGCTACAGGTCTATTCTCAATTACACTGGCAAACTGCTTAGATGCCATAGCTAGCTCAATTTTTTTCAAATTTAGCTCAGTAATCAGCATGTCAAGTGCAGATTGAATTTCATCTCTTTTTTGTTAGCTGGCTGGAAACAATAGAAATGCTCAAAGGCTACCCATTTGAGATTCTAACTCTACAACATGAGAATAGATCTTTTTTTTCATATTCTTGTACTAGAAGAGCCTGTTGCATGATACAAATTCTCTGGTTGAGTAATAAGTCTTGATCCATTAGCTTCAACTGTGCTGAGGTCATATCATCTTGCTTAAGTTGGATTGATTGAATCTTGTTTCTCAATTCATGAATCTTGATGGCCATTGACTTTATAGTACTTGTTATTTGATCCACTCCTCTGGTAATCTGGTTATTCAGAGTCCTGCAAGTGGGGTTTTTGTTGTAATTCCAAAGCTGACATAGGGCAGTGATTGAGTTCAGGAAAATCTTTCTGAATAACTCTTCTGCACCTAAAACTTTGAGAGTGTTTGCCCATGTGGACATGGAAAAGATAAACAAATCTGAGTTTAAGTTAGTGGTCCAACTATCAATTCAGGAGTAATTTTTCTAGCCTATTTTTCAATTTGGGCTTTTATCTGTTCTCAATTATGCATTTTCAAAACTACAAGCTTAAATGGATGCTCAAGAGGGATTTTCTTTAGTGATTCAACATGAGCAAGATGTTAAAAGACTTTTGAGGGTACCACAAATGTTTCTAAAGCCATGAATCAATTAGCATTTAACAGTAAAAAGAACATGATCTGTGGGTCACTAAAGAAAGCAAAAATTGAAGCTACGTTGAAATCTTGTTTTTCAATGTGATATTTGATTGTCAGTAGATCCACAAGGGAAATGTTGCTACAATTTCTGACATCTGGATAAAGGTCAAGGAGGTGACATAAAAGCCACTTGTCACTGCATCTTTTCTTGCTGGCACTTCATCAAATTTTCTACTCTGGTCTGGCTTCATTGATTGCTCATATGATAACTTCCAATAGATCTATCCTAGGTTCAGAGTAGCTATTATTTTTAACTTTAATTTCTATATAATAAGCAGAAAACAGGTTTAAAGGTCAGTCACTAAATAAGGAGACATAGAGCTGTAGTTTCTTGAAGTATTCATAACACAAATCCAAGCTGAGTATCTGAATCAAGTCCTTTACCATAGAGGTGAATGTCTTTAAAGGATTACTAGATATGTATTCTTGCATAATGAGCTGACAGCCCTTTGAAATTTGGGCAGGAAAGAATGCCATCTCATTGTTAGAACTTAAGTCACTCTCAAAGATAGGCAGATAGACATTAGTTCTGGGAATTCTGAGAGTAAAATGGAGAATTTTAAGTTTAGCAGCAGTAGTAGGAGTGGTAGGTGAGGAAAAGTCTATAAGATTAATTTTTATAGGAGTAGGAGAGGAATTTAATGGTTTTAGTAAAGGTATAGAAAGGCATTGAGTAGAAGACAGCATCAAAGTTAAAGTTAGAGTTTAAATTGAGCATGTAATGAGTGATGAAAATTTTTAAAAAGAAGCTATCAAAGCAAAACTGGAGCAGGGCAGAATAGCAGTAGAAAGAAAATATAACAGTAAATACAAAAGAAAGTTTAGATAATATTGACATGATTAGAAGAGTGTGAGAGGGGTTTAAGAGTTACTAAAGGCTGGAGTAGGGTCAAGTGATTGTTGTTGTTGTTGTTGTTGTTGTTATTATGCTTCAGAGGCCCCAGAAGCATCAATCCTGGCATAAAAAATTCCTAGACTTGTTTTTGTAATATGTAGTAAGTATTATAAACTACAGGAGAGTAAGTTAGTAAGAGAACAAAATATTACAGAAGTAAAGTGGCATATCCTCAGTCCTTGAATAAAGAACTGAGAGATGGAAAGGCCTACACTACCTGCATAAGGCAGGTAGTAGCTTAGAAACTATATAGTATGATTGAGTTTGATTGCACTAGAGAGGTAAAAAGAAAACAAAATAAAATAAAAAGAAGAAAACTATAATTAACCAAAAAGTAACTAGAAATGCTGCCGCCACAGCAATGAGTCTACTCCAACAGTTTTTTTTAATCTCTCTCTGCCAGATAAGTAGTTATTATGATATTGTTAGTATATACTTTAATATACTCTGAATCTTTTTTTGCCAGCTGTATGACTAAGCTATAGCCTCCAGAGATTGCCCTTACATCTGCAGGAGAAAGGCTAGTAGTGATATGTATATGTAGCTAGTGAATTGCAGGTTTTGAGATCACTCAACCAAGTTGTTAATTAAAAGGGTAAAGCAGAGGAAATTCTCAATAATAGATTACAAATAATCTGCATGTCTCTAAAAGAGGCTTATTGACCTAGTATCTGGATATCAGGCTAAAGATGGAGAGCAAGTGAATGAATCAGTTAGTTTAGCATGTAATGTGCCATTCACTTTTGCTGAAAGATTCACTATCTATTTACAAGTGCATACTTTTAGAAGCCCAGCTTATACTGTCTTATTGGATCATTCATTTGACACTTTTGTTGTAATAGAGTTATAAATATATATCTGATAGAGTATTATTAGTAAATGAGTGGGAGAAAAATATACAAGTGATTATATACACCTCAGGACAACCACAGAGTAGTAAGCAACTGAGGTATGTCTACTACAAAGGCAAAAATGATATGCATTAGTAATTGAGTGTTGGATTAAGAAGTACCTCTATATAGATAAAAAAGGCAATGATCCAAATTTTAATGATATTGACAAAAAGCAATATTTAAAACTTGCAAGATAAAAAGCCATCATCACTATTTGAGCTTCAAATATAGGTTGTCAAACAGCTCTGCTATGCCAATCAGCAAGTGAATAAATTAGTTGATTCAGCATGTAATGTATCATTTACTTTTGCTAAAGAGTTCACTATCTATTTATATAAGTGCGTTAAGAGACATAACAGGCCTATCAACACTTGTCAGTATGGAGACTCAAGCAACCTACTTGAATTCAGGACATCTTGGGCTATTAACTTTTAATACAGGCTTTACTTAGCTTTACTTGGTAGCACCAACTACTATTCACTAGCTACTCACTATCCAACACTCATTGACATAAAAAAATCAGGAGACTCAAGACTCATAGCACTAGCACAATAAAAAAAAGTGATCTTAACTAAACTCTGATCAATTCAAAAAGAAAATAAAGCCAGGCACTGCCATTTGTTGAAGCACTTCAATCAGAAGTGTAAAAAATAAACAACAACAGAACAGAATATATTAAAGCCCAAAGTTTTGGCCTATCAGAAAGTAGTACAAAGTTTAGTGCTAAAATTAGCATTACAGTGTCTGTTAAGGATTTTCTGACTATATTCTGGAAAAGCCTGGCCAATTGGACTCATATTAAAAAGTAAGCAGACACATACAATTTTTAAGTAGTCTTAGAGTTGCTATAGCCAATAGGCTGTAATGCCATTGATTGCTGTTATACATGTGCTATTAGTTGCTGTTGACAGGTCATTATTAGCTATAGCCATGAAGAGAAATGCTAATTAGTAGCACTGTAAATGGACTTACTAAATTATAGTAGTACATAATATAAAAGATAGCTACTTAACATGTAAATAGCAACAAATTGTAATACCTTAATTTACTGTTACTCTTAGCATTCAAATTATGCTAGCTTAGCTCACTAAGTTAGGTGCTAACCTTGTCTATATCATCTTTGTTGTTTATAGTGCCATCTATGGACACACCTTGCTGCATTACTTATTCTTTTTACATTATCTTTATTAATACTACAGTGCTTACAGCTTGCTAAGTAGCATTAGAAATGCTAAAAATTAGCACATTGTCATCTTATAACAGCTTGAGCACACTGGGACCCTGTCAGAACTCCTCACACACTACACATGTCAAATGCTAGAGACAGCATTGTATTGTGTAACATCCAATGCACCCAACTAAAAGTTGGCATCAGTAGTGGTGGATAGGTAAATCTCTCTATCAGGATCAATATAGCAGTCTGCCTGCACATACTGATGAGGCTTGTGAGCCTCTCTGACTACATCACTCTCAAAGTAGCAAGACAAGCAGTTTGCTACCTTGTTGAGTTCACCTTTAACATAGCTGATGTCAAACTAATATCTCAACATGTAGTCAATTCACTGCTGCTGACAAGTGTGGGCTCTTCAGTACTGCTTTTAGACTACTTATATAAGCCAGAGTTTGCCTTTCTGATCTCCAAAGTCCAGAGTTTTCCTGCCTTATTTATGCACTTATTTGTTTAGACAATTTTTGAGTTTTTAAAGTTTTGTTGTTCTGTACAGTTGTTTCTCATGCTTCAGAGCCCCAGAAGCATCCAACCTGGCATAAAAAATTTCTAGACTTGTTCTCTTTAGATCTTCCTCTGCTAGGTGAGTAGTTATTATAATATTGTTAATATACTCTAATATACTTTGGATCTCTCTTTGCTAGCTGTATGACCTGAGCGATAGCCTCCAGAGGTCACCTTTACAATTGCAGCTTTCAGTTGTTTTGCTATTTCTGCTGTGACTCCTGAAAGTATGCTATTATTACTTCACTACTACTTAAAAGACTTACTTATTTGTCTTCTGTAGATCTTACAATATATTTTTATCTACAGATACTTATTAACTCAGTTGTCTTGCTATCTTTGCTATAACTCTTGAGGATCTTACAATATATTTATATTTACAGACAGTTCATATAAGCTGGAGTTTGCCTTTCTAACTTCCAAAGTCTAGAGTTTTCCTGCTTTGTATATGCAATTATTTGTTTAAGCAATTTTTAAGTTCTTAAGAGTTTGTTGTCCTGTATAGTTGTTTTTTATGCTTCTGAGGCCCCAGAAGCATTAGTTCTGGCATAAAAAATCTTTAGACTTGTTCTTTTTTTAGACTTCCTTTTGCCAGATGAATAGTTATTGTAATATTATTAATATATACTTTAATATACTTTAACTCTCTCTCTGCCAGTTGTATGACTAAGCCATAGTCTCTAAAGGTTGCTCTTATACTTTGCCACTGCATGTTAATCAACAAGCTGTGCTGCGTGCCTTCCGCACGCAGCTAGCATCTCGTTAAGGGCTTCGCCCCCAAACTCCCCCCCAACTAAGCCTCCACCCTAACCTCACTTCGTTCGGTCAGGGCTCCAAGTATGTATAAGTAACTCAGCCTCCACTCTAATCTCACTTCGTTCGGTTAGGGCTCCAAATATGTATAAGTAATTCAGCATCCACCTTAACCGAACGAAGTGAGGTTAAGGCTCCAAATATATATAAGTAACTTAGTTTCTACCTGAACCTCATTTCGTTTGGTTAAGGCTTCAAATTCAATTTTGCTGCATGCCAGAGCTTTGCCTCTAAACCTCCTTCAACATAGTCTCTACTCTAACCTCACTTCGTTCGGTTAGAGCTCCAAGTATGTATAAGTCACTCAATCTCCACCCTAACCTTACTTCGTTTGGTTAGAGCTTCAAATATGTATAGAAAACTCAGTGCTAAATCTCAGCCTCAACCTCACTTTGTTTGGTTAAAACTTCAAATATATATAAATAACTCAATTTTAAAATCAATTTCAATATTATATATTGTCATAATATATTTTCAACAACAGCTATTACTTGTATTTATTTTATTAAGTGCTATAATTTTGATATATTAGTTTATATTGTTTATTTTATTAAAAGTAACTTACATTTGTAAACCATTTAAAATTTCTTGATATACAATATTAGTTGTTCTTCGTGATGTATTTTCTGGTAATAAAATAACTTTGATACAATTATCTGATGTACATCGAGAAAGTGCCACATAAAGCTGTCCATGTAAAAAAACTGGTTATTGAAGATTCAATCCAATATGTTTGACTGATTGGCCTTGTGATTTGTTTATAGTCATAGCAAATGCTAAACAAACAGGAAATTGTCTTCTATGCAATGGAATAGGAAGATCTTCTTCAGATGCATCAAGATTGATTCTTGGAATAAAAACAGAAGATCCTGCAAATTTAGCATCACCACTGATAATTTGACATTGCAAAACACGGCGGCCAATATTTGTAACTATCATTCTTGTTCCATTGCAAAGACCTTTAGATGGATCAAGATTTTGAAGAAGCATGACTAGAACACCAATTTTTAAAACTAATTTTGCTAAAGATAATCCACTTGCAGCTAAAGAATTAAGATATTCCATAGGATATGGTGGAAATGCATTGTTATTATGAGATTCAATGTGTACAGAATCTGCATTCCATAATATTTTTTCTTCACCTGAAAATTGTTTAAGGACTTTTAAGTTGATATCATCTACATCAGAATTTGTACATGAAAGAATTGTTCAATCTAGATAATATTGATCATTATGAGCATGTGCAATATCAGGATATGTAGATGCAATTAATCCTTTAATTGAGTTATCATTGCATATCATTATTTCTGGAATTTGAATTGTTTCTCCAGGCCCTAAATTTTTTCCTGCACCAATATCCAATAACCAAGCTGCATGAACAACATTTTCTGGAGTTTGTTCTAAGCACATATTTTGAACTAAATAAAATACTTCAATTTCTTTCCACAATCTTCCTTTACTTAAAGAAGCAGCAATAATCTGTTGCCTCAATCCTCTTGGAATAACTGGTAATGTTTGTCGAAAATCTCCTCCAAAAACTATAGTAATTCCACCAAATAGTTTGTCATTATTTAAAACATCTCTTAAAGCATGATCTACAGAATCAATAGCATTTTTATGTTGCATTGGAACTTCATCCCAAATTATAAGTTTTGTTTGTACTATAACTTAATGTAAATTTGTTCCTTGTTTAATATTTGCAACAGAAGTATCTATAGCAGGAATTGGTATTTTAAAGCGTGAATGTGCAGTGCGACCACCTTCTAATAGCAAAGCAGCAATTCCAAATGATGCTACACATAATGCAACATTTCCATTAGAACGAATAGCAGCAGCTAGAGTATTGCAAACAAAAGTCTTTCTACATCCACCTGCACTGTGAAGAAAAATCATTTTTCCAGAATTGTTATTTACAGAATTTATAACAGCATTGAAAACATCTAACTGTTCAATATTAAACTTGGCTTTGTTTTCATTAATAGTTCTTTTCAATGCTTCAACATCATAACTTAACTCATTTTGTAATAGCCAATTATCAGGAATATCATTCCACATTTTATTTTCAGAAGGTCTTATAGATAATAGCATATTTGGAAAATCTTTTAGAGTTTTTCCTGACTGCATTAATTTTTCATTAATAAGATAAAGACTATAATCATATATTTTCTCTTCTTTAAAATGCTGACCTCTATATTGTCTCATTCTTTCTAATCTGCGTTGAAGATCATCACAAATATATTGTTTAAAGCGATTCCAAAGATCTTCAGAAGTAGTAGGAGTACAGTGAAGTAAAATAGTACAAAAAAGTAATTGAAGAGTTGTTCCTGTTTGCATTGGAGCAGCTTTACTTAGACATTGAATCCATTCTGCATCATCTTCTAAAAGACCACGGGCATTACATGCTTCTTTATATGTTCTATATTCAATACTATTAACTGTTTTTAATTCAATCTATGATATAGCATTTATTACAACAGTTAGAAGCATTCGAAGATAAAATCTCTCTCCTTGAGAAGGTGAAGCAAAATACATTCTTCCAATTGCATATCCTCTTTGCCGATTTTTCCAACTTCGTGTTTTTGCTTCATAAACAAATTTTGTAGGAAAATTTTGATAAGTAGTATTATTATTGGGAAATTTTTGATTAGCTTCAAACCAAGCAGTCAAAGCAGTTTTTTCTAAATTTTCTCTAGCAGCAACAGCTTCTAAAGATTCATTATCTTGATAAAAAACTTCATGTTGACCTTCTAAATATACAGGAAAACGATAAACAGAAGACTCTTCAGCATGCATATTAAATTCAAAAATATGCCAGCATGCCTCAGGAGCTGAGATATATCGAGCATCTAAATGTTCTTTAATTTCATCTCTTTGATTTGGCTCTCTGGAAATTTTTAATGTAGTATGATTATGTCCTTTATAAATATATTTATGAATATATTTAATTGCTTCAACTGAAGCACATATTTCAACATTAATATGGCATTGATATTTTGCTGAAAGATAAGGATTATATGGTACAACATCACGATTATCATAATGATGACCATTTTTTATAAAATGACAATTATTATTAGGTCGAGCATATTGAGGATATCTATTATCACCAAAATGAGTTGTTTCTCGAAATTTTTTTAGATATCTTTTTGAACATTTTCTATCTACCATACATTTAGCATCTGATTTTATATTTCCACATGAACCATAAACCATATTTGTAGTAATAACTTTATAAAGTTCAGGCTGAGTAACTAGATCAGGAATTTGAGCTGAAACTATAGAATCAACTTGTATTGCATCTCTAATTTTATGCTGTTCATGAAGAAACATTAAAATATGTATATGCGGTAAACCTCTTTTCTGAAATTCAATAGTGTGCACATATGCTACTACATTTCCAAAAATACCATCTTTAAGTTCTTTTAGAATAGCATTTTTCTTTAGTTCAAAAACACGTGCAACAATATCAGGTCGATCAGCAGCTGTTTGTTTTTTTTCTATTAATAGTAGGTTCTTTTAAAAGAGCTTCTTCAATTTCAGTCCACTTTGGATTTGCAGTTATAGTCATAAAAATATCAGATTTTCGAAAATGTCTACAAATAGCCATAGAATCTTGAAAAAGTTGTTGCATTTGTCTGCAGGAAGAATAACACGACAGCTTTGATGTAGTAATTGTTCATCTCCAGCAGCAGCATCAACAACACCTTGATACACTTCAGCTCTAATTTTTTTTTGATTATGTCTAACCCAATTAAGTTTGGTTTGTTCAATTGAAGCCCATGCATCAACAATATATTGCTGAAATAATTTACCACTCTAAAGTAAAGCAGCATTGGCTTCTGAAGTTCTTTGTTGAAGCTGATAAGCATAATAAGCAGTTTCAGTAATATATTGTGTTCTGCGCTGACCTTGTGGTCCAGACTGAGAAGGAATATTCAAATGAAATCCATGTTCTCCAGTTGGAAATATAAGTGTATAGTGTAATGGTGTATATGCTGAGTGTAAATGACTAATTTGTTTTAGCTGACCACTACGCAAATGCAAAATTATGTCTCGATGATCAGAACGCTCTTCAGAACCATCTCCAGAAATAACAGCAGCTACTCCTTCTTGTTCATTTGGATTATTATATCTTCTATGATCTCCAAAATCAGCTCGAAGTTTGACATGAATTTTTTGTGGCTGATTTTCTGGAACATCTCTCATAATTTGATAAGCTTGTTTATATAAACCAATATATGGATTGACACGCCAAATCATATCTTGCAAAATTGCCATAATTGCTGGATTTAATCCAGGATTATTACATTGTCGTAAAGCTAATTATTCATTATGATCATAAAAGTATAATTGTGCATATATAGGATTATGACCTTCAGTAGGAAATAAAGCGCCTGTAAGATGATGAAGTTCTCCATTAATTCGAAAACTATATGGGCCTGGAGCATTTGTAATAGCATGATCAATTTTTACACCTAAAGAAGTAAATGCAAATGCTGCATTATATTGACGAATATGTGCTTTAAAAGATTGAGAAAGAAAATGACGGCCATGTAACAAATCAAGAAGTTCATGTAGAGTATTTTTTAATTTGGGTAAAACAATTTGACCTTGTAAGCAACATATGCCAAATTTTGGATTATTTCGAGTAGATTTACTAAGTTTTTCAGAATCAAAATGTAAAGCTTGACAGTGTGGGCATGAAATATTCATAGATCCAATAGTATGCTTTTCAGGTTCATTTATATAAGGTTGTTTTCCTTATAGAAGCAAAGAATTTCTTTGTTGACTTCGACAATTTAGTCTTTGAACTGGTTGATTTTCAACTTCAACTTCTTGTAATATATTTTGTTCTTCTGGTATATGCATTGCAGGATTGTGATTATTTAAATTTTGTTTTTTCAAATTATTTATATTTTGCATAGGTTCTTCAAAGTATTCAAGAGGATTTTGCATCAATTGATTTCAAGCTGCTTGAATATTTATCAACTCAATATCTTCTTGAAAAGCAAGATTTTGCTGATCATGATCATTAACATCATTAACATTTTCTTCTAATTCAGCTGCATGTTCATGTTCCTAAAAATGCAAGATTCCTTGAGCTATAACTTCATTCAAAGGTCCATATTCTGGATCATAATTCATATTTGCTTGTTGAGCTCTCAACTCAGC
>QGOA01011119.1:0-20389 GCA_003313075.1 Termitomyces sp. MG16
GTTGTAAAATTGGTTTGATGAAGGACAAATTCTTGGATTGTAACTTGCTTTGAATGTTCTCTTTGAGAAGAAGTGACAACCATTTATATCTTGAACATGCCATCCCATTTGACTTTCTTTGTAACTTATAAAAATTGCTGAGTGTTCTCTTTTCAATATGTTTCCTTGGATATAAAATGAAACACTAACAACCTCATACCTAAAGATGAGAAAGATTGGGTTTATATCCTTTGATGATTTCGTAAGGAGTGGTGAGATCAGATAAAGTTGAAGTAGGTAGACAATTTCTCAGATATTGTGCCATTAAAATAGCGTTGTCTAGAAAAGAAATGGAGACCAGCTTTGGCCATGAGAGTTTGTGCTTTATTTTCTAATGTATGAATATATTCTTGTTCTGTTAATGGGCATATGCTGTCGTTGACTGCAATGTGGTCCCTTTGTTATTGAGATTTCACACTGTCACATCAAACATTTGTAACTTTGTTTCTCAATTTAAGTTCAAGACAAGCCTGGAAATCCTTGAAATCTTTGTATGCCTGATCTTTGTTTGATTGTAAAGCAGTGCTGCCATAGTTGGAGAAATCATCCAGAATAGAGTGAAAATAAGAAGGTTGTCTATTTGCAAATTGAGTCAGAAATGGACCACAAAAATCTATGTGTGAAAGTTCACAAATTTTGAAAGCATGATGTTGAAAATTGTTATATGGTCAAGTAGGCTGTTTGCCAATAATATATGGAATGCAATGATCATCCTGAAAAGTCTCCTTAAAGTCAACTCCAGTCACACAACCTTTTGTTAATGTCATCTGAGTGGTGTTCTTAGCAGGATGACCCAGTCTACAATGCTATAATTTAGAAGTGATTAGAATTTTAGGAAAATTCATAGAGAATGGGGTAATAGTAGGAAATAACTTGGTTTCTAGAAGTTTGATGAGAATAAAGTTGCAATGAAAAAAAAATAAATTTAGAACTGTTGCCTGTAGAGACTTGCCTCAAAGTTGAGAAGATTTCAGAAAATAAATAGTTGTTGCTTTATTTTTGAAACAAGTTCTAAATTGTGCTCAGTTATAAAACTGACAGATAAACAATTGATAGGAACATCTGGAGCATATAAGCAGTCAGATAGAATCAGTATGACAGGTTTTCCATCAATGATTACACAAAAACAGACTTCATCTCATGCTAGGATGTTCAACTTCCCACAGTTAGCTATGCCAACTAGGACCACAAGGTCTTCACAGTAAGTCCAAAAACACCATTTGTTACACATGATATGAGTCATAAAACCCAAATTAAGAATTGAGTTGAAGTGGGAAAAATTGATGCCAGAACAACTGGATCAGTAGAACTCACAAATGCGTAGAAGAGTGCTAATGTAGATTTATTAAGTAAGTTATAAAGATGAAAAGCAGTGTCATTGGCTTTGTTGTCAAATATAGCAGGTAATACAGTAGTGTTGTTACTATCTTGTACAATTGTAATAATTACAGAAAAATCCTCAGACAATAGTTCTGAAATTGCCATGTAAGCATGTGGGTAAGCAACAAAATCTTGAGAAGTGTCAGAAACAGGTGCACAATGTGAATTTGCAGGATCAGATGTGACAGATGGTTGAGAAGAAGAAGTGTTTGACAAAGAAGTGCAAGAAAAAGCTTGAGTAGTAGATTATTTATTGTGGTAGATAATTGATGTTTGAAGATAATGACAGACATCAATATTGATCTCAAAGATAGTATCAGCTAAAGAGTAAAAATTGAGATTCTGATGTTTTTCAAAGTTATGACACTAGAAAAAGCCCTTTAGGTTATTGGTTCAAGAATACTAAACTTCCTCTTATAAGAAAGTAAATGCACAATGATCTGGAATCTTATCTATGAATTTCTGAATCTTTTCATAAGCAGTAAATTGCGTGCACTTCTAAACTCCAATCACATGATCACATAGTATATTACAACTGACTCAATAGATAATATAATGTTCCAAGGGCATTCTGCAGCCACACAGTCTGCTACTTTTGAAGAGATAAAGCAATCTATTTTTGATTCAACGTACAGTCTCTATAGTCAATCTATCAGCAAACTATTAAACCCTTTGATGTAAAGAGAGTATATTGAAGTATCTATCAAGAAATTAAATGATAAAATGGCTAAATCAATATTATTTATCATAGAAACTAGTCAGCATGGCAAAATGATCACTTTTGATGAGGGCTTTGATTGAGCCCTCTTCAAAAGTGATCAAGACCATAACCTTATCTGCTCAACTGCCAGCTGTCATGACATGACCACTGCTCACTGTATCAACACAACATGAGTACCAACCAGTATCTCATAATAAATAGTCTAAATAAACCTGGTAGTGAATTCCAGACAAGACAGCAATTGCATCATTAGAAGGTGCAATCTTGACACCACATTTCAAACATAGGAACTGATCTCAAAAAGGTATTTACTTGGTGAGTGCTTCTACATATTCCTTCTTACCAAGCATATCATCTGATTATGAGCATGATTTGATTACTATTGTATGTGATTCCTTGTTTCATTTGCTTGTAAAGTTATCAGCTGGTGTTCAAACTTAGATCAAATCACATACTGCTATGTATCATTGGCAGATTTAATAGTAAAAAATTGGGCAACACAAGTAGTCATGGTGTTAAGCAATAACACTTCATGTTTTTTGTTTTGTTCTAAACTTAAAACAGCATCTGCAAGGTTGTGGTATTTGTCCTAATGCTGTAAAGAACAGAGAAATGTTCTGCAGATAATAGAGACCTACAGTTCAAAAAATGACTTGACATTGATATTTGTGGATCATGTGCAATAGCATGTTCAACTTTTAGAGGCAATTAGTGTATTATTTATGCAGTGTCTGTGAGCATGATAGGATTGATAGATGGCTGCCAGATCACAGAAGAGGATTCACTCTTTGATGATATATATAGTGTCTAAAAAGCATTTAATTTCAGCATTATTGTGTTATGACATATCTATGATTGCACTTATGGAGTTTGTGTGTGGTGGATACAAAATTGTGCAAAATACATTGATGCACATATACTGCTGGCACTGAAAGATGTTTTTATTGAAAAAAGTATAAAAAAAATATTATACCTTTCCCATGTGCCAATTTCTAAAAGAAAAAATCTTTAAACAAAGCAAAGTGCCTTTTTTTATCTGAAATTGGTACTTTGGAAATAGTATAACATGTTTTCTTTTTACACTTTTTTTCCAATAGAAACATTTTTTAGTGCCAGTAGTGATATAAGTACTGAGATATAAATACAAACAGGTGTTTTTCATTCTGACATAAAAATTACTATTGTTGAATCAAATATAAGATTTATTATATTTCTAGTTGATGTCTATTACTGAAAGTTAATTTTAAATTATCATGGTGTAATATCAGTGCAAAAGCTAGTTCCAGACCTCTTTGTCTTAATCAGCAAAGTTAAATCTGCTTTGTATATATAATTTTGCTGCAAAATCAGATTCTTAGTAGAAATATATCAATTCTTGGCAAAAGTGAGAGGTTTAAAGCTATAGGCCCTGATACCATCATTTTACCATACTCATATGCATTTACAGCACAATAATCTCAACATAATAATAATTTAAGTCTACCTCCTTTATAATGGCTTTATCCAGCTAAGTATTAATATTTAGAAATGTACAGGAATATTTCTTTAATAGTCAATTTACTAGCCAATTAACTAGCTGTACAACAGATCTTTTCTTTATATTGCATGAGTATTCCTGTTTACAAACATTGGAGAACATGAATTTCTTGATTTTCTGCACTTTTCATTCTTTGACAGCTAAAATATTTTAATGTGAATGGTTGTGCAAAGATATTTCAAATTACTATACATTACATTCTTTGATATTGTATACTAAATGTTTTATAAACTACCATTTTCTAATTCTTGCAGTGAATTTCAATTGCCCAATTCAAATATATGAAGAAGTGAATTTTAGCTCTGAACTATTGGGTTGTGACCCTTAAGTGGGGCTGCTTTATCTCGTCAGTGAAGCCTGACACGCCTAACTGGGAGGTGTTAAAATTGCAGAGTCTGCAGTTACTTAGTTACATTTACTATACCTCATCTTCCTGCTGCACCACTCCTAAGGACCTTACAGGAACCCTGCCAATTTTATTAACTGGATTTGTGGCTGAATTCCTTTTGGCACACTATATCTTAGCATTTTATTGCTTTTCAGCATTTCCTGACACTACACTCCACACCAACTCTCTCATCATGCCTACTTCTATACCAGCCTTCAACAAACTCAATTCCCACAATTATAACTCTTGGGTTGAAGAAATGGAGGCCTATCTTTGCTCTCAGAATGTCTGAATGCCTATTTCTATGCCTTTTTTGACTTCTGAACTCTCTAACAAATCTACATCAAAAGAGAAGAGGGAATACAGAGAATGGCAAAAGGAGGCTAATGTTGCATCTGGTCTGATTTACTTGATGGTGGAAGATGATCAGAGAATCCATCTCAATAATCACAAAGATCAACCAAACAAGATGTGGGATGCACTAAAGCAGATACACATGCAGCAGCATCCAGGCACTTGCTTTAATGTCTATGATGACTTGTTTTCCATCAGAAAAGGAGAGGATGAGCATCTGCAGACTCTTATCAATAGAATTGAGACTGCAATGAAGATAATCCAGGATTTGCATCCTAAAGACTTTGATATTGCTAAACTAGACAATGAATTGTCATCTATGGCATTAATCAGGGTGCTTCCTGAGGATTTCTCAGCATTTGTATCAAATCTTTTTTTTAAAGATGACTTGGACAAGGCCAAGATTCACCAGGCCTTTGTTACAGAAGAAACACAACGTTGTTGTTGTGCTGATGAGTCTGCTGCAGCTGCAATTGCTATGAATGTTGCATTGGCCAAAGCTACTTGTGATTTTTGCAATTTGCAAAGTCATACACAGACTAATTGCTTCAAATACAAAGCAGCTCAGCAACAAGCCAAGCAGCAGACTAAATCTCACAAAGAAAAAGGCAAAAAACGTCAGGAGCAAGCTAATACAGCCTCCAATAATGACAAGTCAAAGAAGGATGATGCAGAATTTGCTGGAAATGCAAGTACTCATTTATTGGATTGTTCAGATCCATTACTTCTCATTTAGCCTGGAGCTGACTTTAATTGGATTGTAGACTCAGAAGCTACTTGCCACATAACTCTACATCAAAATTGGGTCTACAATTACAAGCCCTGTCATACTCCAATCAGGTTAGCTGACAACAATATTATTTATTTAGCTGAAATTGGAACAGTTATATTCCATCCAGTTGTAAATAAGAAGAAGGTCCAATCCTTGGAGTTCCATAGAGTCTTGCATATTCCACAGCTCCAAAATAATCTCTTATCTTGTATATATTTGATCAGAAACAAAGGCTATAACGTTCACATTGACAAAAAGGCCATGCATTTCTGGTTGAATAGAAAAGAGATATTTAGTGCTACAATCAATTCCAACAACTCTGCTCATTTGAATGGTTGTACAGCATTAGTTTCAAAGTCTGCTCATCTCACCAGCATATTACCACTTGATTTGAACCTATAGCATCGCAGATTTGCTCATTATAACTATGCAGATGTCAAAAGGATAGTCAATAACAAGTTAGTAGTTGGTTTGAACTTGAATTTTGCTGCAAAGCCTAATTCCATCTGTGAACCTTGTTTGGCTAGCAAAATGCATTCCAATCTTTTTTCTTCTTTCAGTAGCAGTGCATCAAAGCCACTAGAATTGATCTATACTGATGTTCATGGCCCTCTTCCAGTTGCTGCAATTGGAGACTATTATTATTAGATTACATTTATTGATGATTGCACTAGCTTCAAAGCTGCCATGGCTATAAAGAAGAAAAGTGATGCATTCAATGCCTTCAAAATATTCGAAGCTTATGCTGAGAATGCTTTAGATGCCAAAATCAAGGCTATGCAAGATGACAAGGATGGAGAGTACATGTCAAAGGAATTTATAGCATACACTGATGCTTGTGGAATTATAAGAAGGCACACAACTTGAAATAGGCCTCAGCAGAATGGTGTTGCTAAAAGAGCAAACAGAACTCTGTCAGAAGACATCACTGCCATGCTCAGTAAGTTGGTCTTACCAGCCTCATTCTGGACACACTGTCTATATGCTCAAATTCACATTCTGAATCGCATTCCAACAGCATCACAGACAAGTACTTCTTATGAGAGGTGGCACAAGCACAAACCAGATGTTTCTCATCTCAGAGTTTGGGGATGTAGAGCATATGTTTATGTACAAAGAGATAAGTGCAAATCTCTGCAGTCTCACATGGAAAAATGCATCTCTATTGGATATCCTCCTGGTTATAAAGGATGGTTGTTTTACAATCCTGAAACCAAAAAAAACTGTAATTTCTGAGAGAGCAGAGTTTGATGAGTGCTCCTTTCCTAGTTTGCATTTAATTAGGCCAGTGATACCTCCTACACCTCCTCTACTACCTGTGGATCTCAATATTTCTGAGTTACCTGCCCTTGAAAATGAAGAGAGTAAAGCATTGCTTTTCCAAGTGCCAGTAACACCTTCTACACCTCCATTATCTCCACCACCTTTATTACACCCTATAACACCTCCACCAGCTCCAAGACCACAATTAAGCCCTCAGCTAGCTGCTTCAGCACTCAAACCACATTCAAATTGACTCAGACATTATTTAGCACAACCACCTGCTTCTCCATTACCTCTACTTGCTTTAAAATGCTCTAAGTGCAATATACAGCCTCTCAGAGACTGGTGGGTGGTGCAACATTAAGAACCTGTCCAAGACAGTTCTGATGAAGAGGAGCAAGTGCAAGGTGAATTGGAATTGGGATCTGATCTTAAACAAGAAGAACCAGAATCAGAACCACTTGATCTTGGTTTTGAAGATGTTCATTTGCTAGAATGGCTAGCTCTTTATATCCTAGAACATTCAAACAAGCTATGGAATCTGAGGATGCTGACAAGTGATATCAGGCAGCAGTTGATGAATATGTTTCATTGGTTGCTAATAAAACTTGAAAGGAGTGTGACTTGCCTGAAGGCAAGAAAGCTATTGATAGTGGATGGGTATTTCACATTAAGCGCAATGCAAATGGCTCTATTGAGAAGTTTAAAGTTAAACTTGTTGCAAAGGGTTATGCACAACGTCCTGGCATTAACTACAATGAAGTTTTTGCACCAACATTTTGTCCTGCTTTTCTGTGCCTTATCTTTGCTATTGCTGGCATTAAAGACATGGAATTGTGCTCTGTAGATATCACATCTGCCTTTCTCAATGGTGATTTAGAGGAGGATATCTATATGCTTCAACTAAAAGAGTTTCAGAATGGAAAAAAAGTGCTCAAGCTTAAAAAGTCACTTTATGGCTTAAAGCAAGCAGACAGACAGTGGAACAAGAAGCTACATGCAACACTATCATCAATGAGCTTTAAAAGACTTGAATCTGACCGCTCTATCTAGAAGTCAAGATCATTGTATCTATTTATATTAATGACATTACACTTGCTTCAAAGTCCACTGCTGCAATTGACACTGCTGTCAAAGACCTACAAAAGCATTTCAAAATCTGTAATTTGGGCCCTTCTTACTTTCTCCTAGATGTTCAGATACATAGAGACTGCTCAAAGTGCTCTATTTCACTCTCACAACATCAATACATTGTTAACATGTTAGAGCACTATAAAATGAATGATTGCAACCCTGTATTCACCTCAATGTCACCTGGTCTTAAGCTATCCAGAGCTATGGCACCTTAAAGTAAAGCAGAAGTAAAGAAAATGCAGAATGTACCTTATCTAAATGCAGTTGGTTCATTGCAGTATTTGGCTACTATAACAAGACTAGATATTGCATATGCAGTGTCATGCTTGAGACACTTTAATTCTTCTTCAGGACCTAAGCATTGGGCAGCTGTTAAGCATTTACTGTGCTATTGCAAAGGCACTATAGACTATAAGCTTCATTACAATGCTGATACTGGCATTCAACCTTTTACTACATTTGTGATTCTTCACATAGAGATTGTCCTGACATTGAATGCTCTACTGGTAAATATTTGATTACAATTGGTGGTGGAGCCATTGAATGAAGCAGCAAGCTTCAATCAGTTGTCACATTGTCTACAACTAAGGCAGAATACATTGCTGCTATAGAAACTGGCAAAGAAATCTTCTGGATGCAAAATATTCTGCATAAAATGGGATATTCTGCTACTGCTCCATCTCCTATGCTGATTGACAATTAATCTGCCATCAATGTGACTAAAAATCCAGAGCACCATGGAAGAATAAAACATCTTGATTTTTGTTTTTACTAGCTTAGAAAAGCAGTTGAACAACAGAAACTTGTGCCTTATCACATTCCTGGAACAGAACAAGTTGCAGATCTTCTTACAAAACCACTTCCTTTGCTTAAGGTGCAGTTTTACAAACAAAGAATGGGAATTTATTAATTGTTCAAACTTGAAGATATACTAGATCAGAGGAGACTATTGAAATTGCCTTGTTACATGCATTCTACTTTCATTATTATCATCATTCCACTCCAAGTTCATTCTATCATATGCATCCACATGTAATTATTCTTTATTCACATGTATATAGTTTTTCAGCAGTATATAAACTGTAAATAGATCACCTGAAGTCCTCACTCTTTCTGACTTTGGACTTCAGATTAGTAGTACTTTATTTTGCTTAATACATTCTTTCTGACTTTGGATTTTAGCTCTAGTGACAGTTTCTGTCTCCTGTGCTTTGCCTGTCTTTAACAATAGCAGATGAAATAAAAAATAATAAGTTGATATAAATGCAAATTACATGTTGTTATTGTGTTGAAAAGCAACATTTTGAATCTTTTTTTCTGTTCAACACCTAAAACAGAATTTGCAAAGATGTAATGTGATATTCATTTCAAAAGTGCAAAGAAAATAGAAATGTCCTCCAAATTCTATTGACCAAAGAGCAAAACACCATTACACATTGATATTTGTAGAACATGTATAACAATGCATTCAACATATAAAATACAATTAATGCATGATTGATGCATCACCTGTTCAATGTTTATTATCATTCATGATTGAAAAAGAAATAAAGATGACCTATTCAGCAATATTATAAATTGTGCCTAGCAGATACTGAATATTTATGACACACTCTTCAGACAAATCTAGTTCTGCCATTCCACCTATTTTATCAGCTTCATCCAACACTTGTATAAAATAAGTTGAGGCACATCTGAAGACAGAGACATGAACACAATACAGAATAGTATCAGTTGCCTTAACAAATAAATTACTATCATTGAATAAAAATTAAGGAGCAATTTGACTTGTGTTGACTATGGTTGCTGCAGAAGGTTCATTCTCTGCTATCATATTCATTAAGGTAAAGTGTGAAAAGTGATTTTAGATCTCCTCTTTTCAATCACAATTTAGCAATTTCACTTCTTCTATATGAGTTTAGCATAGATTCCTGACAGTATAACAGATTTGAACTAATATGGTCAATATTGAATTGATGATTAATGATGTCCAAAGCATATATTGCCAATTTGAACTAATATGATCAATATTGAATTGATGATTAATGATGCCCAAAGCATATATTGCTAATTTGTATACTATTTTTGAAAAAAATCAACAGTTACATGTCAAATAGAGCTTGGAAAATTGCATCTTACTGTGCAATCAGTTTGGACATCTACAATTTAATTCTACAACATTTTAATCTTTGTGATCTTCAACTTTGTAGAAAACTCACATTGTATTGCAACAGAAAGTTTGTCAGCATATAGCTTATAAGATAGCCATCCTGTTTTATTTCTTGAGATTTAATGTTTTTTATATCTTAATCTGTTTGAAAGAAGTTGGAGGAATTGTATTTAGATTTATTGTTTTATTGTTACTCAATAGCTGTCACATTAACCTCTAGGACTTCAATATCATGGTGCCTATGAATTGTGCAGACAAATTCATCAAGAATATTATAAAATCTTATTTCTTGCATGTTAACCTCTAATTGGTCTCAGCTGGCATGCTGGCTTTACTCAACATTTGAAAGATTATCAGTCTCACAAATGCTTAAGCATCTATCAACATTGTAATTATATATTCAAACAAATTTTTGAAACTTCTTTTTTCTTTACATTCATTAGCCATTATAAATTATCTGACAAAAACAGAAATTTATTGTGCCTATTCAGATTTGACATTCTATTAATTCAATAGCTGTTTGATCTCTGGTGTGGAATACAATTGAATTTGCATTGTGCTTTGCTAAATATGAAAAGTAAAGTTATAGTTATTATGCAACACTTGCAAATTGGTCCAAATTCAATCATTATAGTTGCAAAGTGAAGAACAATTGTCTGAGAACTATGTAGTAATTAAGAGATGGCAATAGTTTCTAGTCATTATTATGTCTTGAATCAAATTATATTTTCAATTTAGACAATAAAAATATAGAGTCTATTTGTTGGCAGTTAAATAACATTTATGGTATCTAGATCACATTATATGAAGAGGCAAGATGAATTTTACAATATTTATTATTATATAGGACTACTGTTGCTTATCAGACTTGTCTGGATTTAATGATATTGACTTGTAAAGGTGATCTCTGGAGGCTATGACTCAGTCACACAGCTGGCAGAGGAAGATCCAAAGAGAACAAGTCTAGAGATTATCTATGTTGGATTGGATGCTTCTGAGGCCTTTGAAGCATGGAAAACAACTGTATAGTACAACAAAATTTTAAAAACTCAAAAATTATCTAAACAAACAAGTGCATAAATAAGGCAGGAAAACTTCAGACTTTGGAGGTCAGAAAGGCAAACTCCAGCTTATGTAAGTAGTCTGGAAGTAGTACTAAAAAGCCCATACTTGTCTGAATAATAGCTAAAAAACCAGTCTTTGACTTTGTCGTCTAGTAGACAAGATACAAAATGTGCATTTGTACTAGCTTAGCATAATATACAAATAAGTTTTACACTATTTGCTACAAGGTGAGTGAGTGAGGACACCAACTTGAAATGGCGAGCTCCAACCTGCCATGAGATTCTGCAAAAGAAAGAACAGAACCAAGATTAGCTGTAATTCTTCATGATTGTTAAAAGCATGCAACGCATTGCTATAATAAAGTGCAATAGGAAGTCTCCACCGCATCACTTTGGCCAAGAGCAGCATGATGCCTCTTACAACTAGGAGGGGCTCCTTGAGACTAATATAAAGATATGTGCTCACTTGAACTTACTATTTTTTGAAAGCCAGCATCAATTTTAAGAATGATTCATACAGCGTGAGTATAGCTTGTAAGTATGATGCTAGTATTTGTTCATGCTTTGACAAATATCTATAGAACGCATCATTAGACCAATGTCCAATAGCTTTCATAGCCTCAAAAAATATCCTTCTCATGAGATATTCTAAGATTGCGAAGAAGGTTAAAGTTTGCACAGTGAATTTGCCCAGTTGAGTGACACTATAGAAGCATATGATGATGCATGCAAACACTGCTATATTGAGTGGGTTTGGCTCAGTAGTTTATGTCCAGCTGATTATGCATTGCTTCAAGAAAGGCTAGTGTGCATGGACTTCTTTTCTTCCTCTTTAAGGTTTTTAATGTCAGTCTCTTGGCAGCTTTGATTAATATTCTCATTTAAGACTCATCTATATTCTAGGCCATGGCATGTAACAAGTGCCATGCTTTTACTCTGGCTAAAAAGTTTTCAATAGTGGATTTTGAATATGCTCCTGTCAGAGCTGCCATGAATGCCTCCAGCATCTCTGCCATGACAGGTGCTCTCATTTGCTCTGGTATATCACAATAATTATAAAATACGTGAAATAATAGTAAACCTGTGCCATACATTTCCTTGGTCAATAGAGCCTAGACTTCATTTATAACCTTGAAGACCCTTTTCTTGTCGTCTTCAAAGATCCTGAATTCTGCCTCTGATCTGGGACTAATGTGAATTCCATCAGGAGCAGTCCAGAGCCTCAACCTTTCCTTTGCCATGACATGCAGCTTTAAGGCAGACTATTTGGGCTCTAGCCCTAAAGCAGAGGATTGTGGTTGTTGTTGGCTTACATAACTTTTTGCAGAAATTGGCGCATCAAAATGTCTACGAGTCTGTCCAATGCTGCATATATAAAAACCACTCGTTGATTTGCTGCTCTAAGATTTCTTTTTGTATGCTGCCTTTTGACTGTTGTGCTGATCTGCTGTTTTTTTTAGAGTTTGTGCATTGGTGTTCAACCGCTGTTCCAAAGGCAGGCTTGTCTTTGATGTCAACCACAAAGTTTGTAATTTTGCTGGGAATTTGAACTGCTGGAAGGAGGTGGCTCCATTCATAATATATTCCCCTTGATGATGCATCTGCCAGGTTATGCTTGCTCTGAATATATCTGGTGCATACACTGATTCTGTTCTGTCTACAGATAGTATACACGTGCTTAAAAACTTTGTTGATTGCTGCATTGCAGCTCCGTCTAATTCGCCACCCCTCCACAATTTCACAGTTGTCGCAATGGACTTTGAGGGAACTCTCCACATCTCCTCTGCAAATAAGGGAGGATATTACAAAGAGAAAACTGACTGCTTCTGCTCATCCAATGTCTTGGCCTTTGCTTTTCCATTCTTTAACTAGCTTCTACGCATGCTATCAGTCATCAATTGTAATTCTGATGCCTATAAATGAGCTGGCATCTGAGAAAGCTTGTGCATTAAAGTAGAGTTGCAGTTTTGATATTCTTTTTTTTTTCAAGATATATAAACTTTTTGAGCTTCAATATCCCAGATAAATCCAATGTAAGGTACTGATTTATTGAATAGCATGTCCTTTGCTCTTTCCTAGAGGATTCTGAGATTTTATCAATGTCTTGCATGGTGTAAGAGAATTTTTAATCCACATCCAAGTGAGGCAGCAGATCAGAAAAATCAGAGATTGGAGACAGCATGAAGACATCATACTCATCATACTCATCATTGTTATTCTTGGCATCCTGGTGCCCAATTCTCCCTCTTTTATGTACTCTACTGCTGCTTGATGAAATTTCTTCTGCCCATCTCTTCCTATTTATATTGTGGAAAGAGATGAATTCCTTGCAGATTCAGAAGAAGATGTGGTCATTGATTCATTTTGACAGAGGTTTGATACTGTTTGCTCTGATGATCTAAGTGCCTGCATCGCTGATCTGACTATAACAGCTGCACTTTGAGCCCAAGCCAAAGCAGTCCATGGTGTTGATGGCATAATTATTGTGCCTGTAGAGTTTAACAACAATTCCCACCCATTGAAAGGGGCTTAATGGGGATAGTTTGTAGGCTTCTTTAATGTCTTGAATAGCTGCCTGTGACTCAGAAAATAGTCTAGATATGAGAGTATAAACTGACTTGAAAGTGCCTCAGATACAGGGAAACTGAGATGAATCAATGTAGCTGTTGATGGATTGCATAGTGCTGTGGGTGGGCTGGGAGTGTGGGAATGACAAGTTTTGAATGAGCCTGAATTTGCCTTGCTTGTTAGGCTTCAGAATAATGCTGAGGAGAGAAGTCTGGAACAGACCAAGTATATCTTCGACTTGTTCCTTCATGAAAGGTCTGAAATATTGACCCTTTCGAATTCTGTGTTAACAATTTTGTCAAATTTGGTGGCCAGTGCTTCCACTGATCCTTTGTTGTTTGGTATAAAGGTGCGTTGATGACGCAAACCTGATTTAGATGTGCTGGACATATATGCAGTACAACACCATCTCCAGCGCCTGGCATGCGTAGTAGTGAGGAGTCCTGACAGAGTTCCGGTGTGCTCAAATGAATGTGATAAAACAACACGCTGAAAAATAGCATCTCAGATGCTAACTAGTAAACTGTGAGCACTGTATATTAAAGACAGGCAAAGCACAGGGGACAGAAACTGTCACTAAAGCTGAAGTCCAAAGTCAGAAAGAGTGTATTGAGCAAGTAAAGTATTACTAACCTGAAGTCCAAAGTCAGAAAGAGTGAGGACTTCAGATGATCTATCTACAGTTTATATACTACTGGAAAACTATATACATGTGAATAAAGAATAATCACATATGGATACATGTGATAGAATATAATCACATGGAGGATACATGTGATAAAGTATAATCACATGTGGATACATGTGATAGAATATAATCACATGGGGAATACATGTGATAGAATGAACTTGGGATAGAATGATGATCATAATGGAATGCATGCAACAGGCAATTTCAATACTGTAGCCTAAGCAAAAATACAGAGATGGAGACAAATAGCACGATATAATGTGTCTGTAGGTGGCATCATAAATGATGAAGACAAGACAAACAAAGTTAGCGCCCAACCTGGTGGCAATGTTGGGCTAAGCTAGTACAATTTGAATGCTAAGTGTAACTTGGGTGCTCAAGGGTTATGATTCATTGTTCTATGTACATGCAGAGTAGCTATTTTTTATACTATGTGCTACTATATTTTTAAAATAAATCTATTTGTGGCGCTATCAATTAGCACCTCTCCTCGTAGTTGTAGATAATAGTGACCTGTCAACAGCAACCAGCACACATAGAAAGACAGTGACCAACGGCGTTATAGCCCATTGGCCACAGCGACTCTAAACTGACTTAAACTTTGTATGAGTCTGCTCACTTTTTGGTGTAATTCTGATTGGCCAGGCTTTTGCAGGGTATGGTTGGAAAATCCTCAATAGACACTGTGAGTTCTACTGTTGATGCTAAACCTGGTATCAATTCTTGATGGATAAAATATCAGGCTAGAGTATATCCTATTCTGTCGCTGCTGATTCTTTAGACTTCTGATTGAAGTGCCTCGTCCAATGGCAGCACCTAATGCTAACCCCTTTATAGAACTAATCAGAGTTTGGTCAAAGTCACGTTCCCACTGTTGTGCTAGTGCCCTGAGTCCTGAGTCTCCTAATCTTCCAAAGTCAATAAGTAGTATATGCTGAAGGCTTAATAGTAGTGGTTTAGACTGATAAGACTGATAAACAATGCTTATAATTGAGCACTAAGATTCATAGTGTCCTGTGTCCATAGGCCTATAGTATGCCCCTTGATGCACTCAGTCTGAGTAGAAGCCTCATCTTCTCCCAACTGAAAAATTGACTGTCCTCAGTCAAATACTGTCATTAATTTGACTGTGCTATGGTCCGTGTAATGCTGCTGGCGCCTTATAAACTCGTTTCTAGACGTCTCCTTTTGCTGGTGTTTTTCATCTCACCTTTTTCAGAATGTCTGGTTTTGCTCCTTCTGCTCTCCCTAACTTTCTTGCCAAAGCTTTCTATTTATTTGACTACGTTAAGGCTACCAGCACTGCTGATGTGCCACAAAATGTTTCTGCTATAATGCAGCTTTATCAGCAATGGTTAGTAGTGCATGGCCCTGACAGCTCTTAAATGCACAAAGCTGAAGTTCATGAGTGGTGTATGGCTCAGTACCAGGAGTATGAAGGTGCTGACTGGTTGCATCCTTTTGCGAGATCATTTGTAAGTTAGGTTTTGATTTCAATTTCGTGGCACTAAAGTTTGGTGCCTACAATAGGCTCCTTCTTTATCCGATGAAATTGATGCATTGCTTGCCAGTACCAAAGTTAGCGAGGTGGGTTTCTTGTTGCGTCCTATACTAGCAATGTTGACTTTGACTAGTTAGCCCAAACTTTGCTGACCATCGCCAATCTTCCCAGCACCCCTTCAACTCAGGCCACTCCTTTGTCTTCTGCCCTGCTCGCCCCTTCCACACCTGCCTCTCCTGTGCTTGGCAGTCCTTTTTGTGGCACTGCTTTGCCTACTTATCCTGGCCCTCCTCATTCGGCCATTAAGCGGATCATCATTCCTGCTACTGAGCCTAGAGTAGGCCCTTTCCATTCCGTCCCCCATAGTCCTCTACAAAACTTCGCCATTGTTATTGAGCGTATACCCACTACTTGTTCCAGTCCTCCAAAATGCATAGTGTGACCATCTTCTTATCTCTTTTTTATTATGTTGTTAACTCATCCTAAAGTTAATCTTTCTGCTTGCGGCGTTTCTTTATATGTCATAAGCATTTTCTCTGAGATTGCTAGATCTTAGTGCCTAATCTTTGATAGCCCCAGATGCCTAAACAAACCATGTTTACTGATGCAGAACTCTGTGACTTCTTGCATCTTTGTCATGACACCACAGTTATCGATACTGGACTACCTGCTGGGGTTCAGATGCTGGGTGCCAAGAAGAAGTAATATTACAACAGTGTCTCCCTGAGATTGTTATGCCTTTTGAATGGAGGTTGGTGTGGTAAGTTCCTGCTTATTTCCGGTATTATGATGTTGCTAACTCTGATCTGAGTGTGATAAATGTTGGGCTGAAAATGATTCAGAGGGTTGCTGGTTTCCTACAGCCTCCCTCCCTTGCTACCGATGTGATGTTTTAAAACAAGGCTGTGCCTTTAACAGCATTTGCACCCAGAGCACAGTAAAAACACCAGCATGCAGAAAAACTACAAGCATGCTGTACTGGTCTGTAATATGAGAAACTTCGTTCATCAACAACATACCCTAGCTGCCACTTACCAGCCTATTGTCATTAGCAAGGCCAGTTTAGCGCTTCTTATTACTCAGGATAGGACCACTATTGCTGCTCCCTTTGCCTGTTCTCCCTATTGTCCTGCCTTGTTGAAACGTAAGCCTGGTGTCGCATCTCCTAGTAAGAGTTCTGGTAAGCGCCGTGAGTTAGCGCCCACTACCCCAGTTATCTTGTCTACTGCTGAGCCGTCCTCTGATGAAGGTGAGGATACCAAGAGGGATGCCAAAGGCAATGATGATGACGAAGTCCCTTCTAAATCTGCCACTATTAATGTTGATGACTTGCTGGCGGTATGTACCATCCTTCTCCAAATTACTCCTCCACTTGCCACTAACTCTTGTCAGAGCAGCCCCAGTCAAGAGCCATATGTCTTTTAGTTCACCCTCGTCTTCTATTCTTGTTGATTTAATTGCTAGGACCCCGGTTCCTCCTTCTCTCTCCATTGTCATGGCGATATCTCCTGCTGAAGATGTGCCTATGTCTAGTGAAGGTGCTAGCCCTTCTTCTGTTCCTATCATGGCTAGTGACTCACCTGGTGTCCTTCTTACTCCTTCCACAACTCCTTGCAGCCCTTCCACTTTTCCCAGCACTCACAAAACTTCTGAGGCCCCTCAGTCTGAAGAGACCCTGATGCCTCAGAATGAGCACCGGCACCGTTGGAGATACTTGCCTCCTTATGGTGTGAGTCTTTCTTCCATCAGAGCCATGTCTTCTGGTGACAAGCGCTATGAATGGATGCCCCATGCCCCTGTTACTACTGTCTGTGTGAGTCCCCCTAATTCATTTTCTTCCTCATGCTGATTCAGGTTAGTTTGATCTCTTCTGAACCCCTGCCCCAGCTATGCATATCACTGGTGATGCCTTCCCTTGGCTTGGTGACCAGTTTTCCTACCCTGTCACTCCCCTTTGTCCCACTAAAAATCTTTGCCAACAACTTCTCCATGTTGATGAGGCTATGAGACCATTAGGCGTGACGTGGCTATCCTGTGCCCTTGCATTAATACTTTAGCGCATCATGAGACCCTTTTGCTTGGTCTTCATGATGATCTCACTGATGCGCTTAAGTGGCAAGCGAATAACTGTATTCAGGACAGGGATTTGCTCCTGCTAGATGATTCTGCCCTTTCTGCCTTTAATGCATAGTTGCCAGCCCATAGCGCTCCGTTCTTCTTGGACTTTGATTGTGTGATCACTTGATACATAGTTTTTGATGTAGTGCTGTATCTAAATAAATGCCCCCCCTTTTGATACCAACACTTCAGTCTGTAAGCAACCAAAATAAACAAACTAAAGGAAAAAGAGAAAACACTCAGTAGATCATCACAGCGCAAAAACCCCTTTGCTGGCATGGTCCAATAGCCATTACCACACCAGACTAAGTAGAAATGGGTACTGTCTGTAAATAAATAAGCAGATCCATGCAAGAAGTATAGTGTATAAAGAAATAGAAAACCAATAGTCGCTTATGTCTATTCAGTGATGATGTGAGTAAGCACTAAACATCAAATGTCAACTTCCTTTTTGGATGGTCCCAGGATGAGTCAAGTGCCTCTGATTGGCTAGCGCTCCTGTTAGGGTCCTGATTCCTTGAGGAAAGTCCTCCCATGCTGTTGCTAGTCAAAACACTTCCCGTGTCCTATAAATTACTTATACATCAACTCGATTCTATTAGTTTTCACAATGGCCACCCCGTCTGGTTGCATGTGAACTTGAAGCTGTAATTATGCCTATATTGCCATGGATCCTTCCATCTTTCTGGACCAGGCCACTTTGTTCTTTCACCACTACTCTCCCAAGGGTATTTCTAAGTTGGCTGATGAGATGGTTGAGTTGGGTCATCGCTGCAGCTTTTGCGTGCCACTTGTGAAATTTAGGGAGACATGTCCCCATTAATGTGTTTTGGTATGGAGGCTGCTTGGAGCCAGGCTTTCTATGTGCGTGTGCTGCTATTCCTGGTGCATTACAGTGCCCTTCTGATAGTCACCCAAATTTAGGAAATTGCCACTGAGGACATGGCAGGTCGTCTTCAGCTTTTGATGGAGGAAAGCTATTACCTGGTTAGTTACTGAGCCATCACCTCTCCTTCTTCCATGTCCAATGGCATTTTGCTCCTAGTTCCCTCACAAGTATACCGGTGCTTGCCTTTTTTGTGGTCCCCTCAAGGGTCTGACAGTTGTGAGCAAGTGTATTTCTTGGTTCAGCCCCTCTTGACTTGTCATGTGTTTGTTTTTGCCCCCTGTGTCATTTGAGTGAGGCAATTCCATCTTCTCCATAGCACTACTGGCCTAACAGATTCTCAGATTTTGTTTCTCTTATCGTAGATTTATGAAATATATTGTTGTTGTCGCATCCTTGTGATGGTGCCACATAAGTTTCCTAAGTCCCTTTGACCCTGCACAACATCGCTAGGTATATATCAGAGATTTTGGGCCTAGCATTTATGTCAGGTTTAGTGCAATGCCTACTCCCTTCTTCCTTCTCAAAGACACTATCCCTGTCTATCATCCTGAGGTTTTAGATCGCCTCAAGATGTTTTTTGCTCGTCTGCCCCCAAATAGTATTTGACACCAAAATGGCAATATTCTTACCCTGATCTGACGCTACTGTTTACTTCTGGCTATGACCCAGGAGTGGCTCGTGAAGACCAAACAGCCCCCAAATGCAATAAGTCTTTACAAGCAGCGTGGTTAAGTACCTTTTACACTCTCTCAGCCTCCTGTTTCCAGCAGTCAAAGGTCCTTGGAGTTCCTACTTCTCAAAACTGATAACATTATTAGTTCCTTTTTTCTTCCATCTTTCCTGGCTCGCTAACTCCCTGCCTTTCCAGGCACCAAAGTGGTTGCCCTTACCAGACCTGATTACCAAGGATGTTCATGCTGCCACGCTCAAGCACGTCATTATTCCTTTTACGCCTCTAGCTCCTCGCTTTGGAGCTGGAGTGCCACTTGCCCCCATATATATTTCTCCTCCACCCAGCTTCTCCACTTTTCCTCCTGGGACCGATATGACTATCTTGCTTAATCACTAGCTTGTGTGTGCCATCTCTATTTCGCTGCCAGAGTTGTCTGGGTTCCTCAACTATCTTTAGATTGTTAGATGGCTTAGCAACATTATAGATAGATACTGGCCATGTAAAAAGTTGATGGCACCTCATATAGTTTAGGTTGATATGGCACCAAAGGATGTAACCAGGTGGAGACTGGTTGATCTTCACAAAGCAAGGGTATAGGTATCTGAATGATATGGATAAATCTGTGTAGTCGATTGATCCAGTTGTCAAATGCTTTATTGTTGCTTTCCTCTAGTGCCTTATTGTCTGGGCATTGAGATAAGCCATCCAGCCCGTGAAACGCGCTTTTCACATGAACTAACTTGACGTGGAACATTAGTATTGCTACAACCCAGCAATTCATACCAGCCAAGAGTTGGATGTCTGGATTCTGCAACATTCCTTTAATGTAATGTGTGTCAACCTCAACAATCAAATTCTGGACCCCTATAAGGTACATGTGTAATGCTTGAAATGACCAAAACAAGCCATATAACTCTAGCTTGGACTGGCTGTAGCACAATTCTCTGTCATTAAGGGTAATTGATCCAAAGCAGTTGTAGTGCCTAATTTTGCAATTTGCACTGTTGCACTGACACAGAAAGAAGCCAACTGCAATGTATGTGTCACGACCCCTCCCCCCTGGAACCTCCCCGGGACACCCCCGGAGTCCCATCCGGGAACCTCTTTCGTCAATCCCACAGCGCACC
>QGOA01011135.1:0-16069 GCA_003313075.1 Termitomyces sp. MG16
TGTATTCAGTTGAGGCGAAGAACATTGATGAGGTGGTGCGGCAGTATGGGCCATGTACGTCCCACCGTTGATCTTGAAGAACCTTGGACCAATGGCACGTCAAGCAACAAAGGTGGGAGCCGTCGTAGCTGGCCAGACGTCCGTTAAAGCGCCGGAGAGGGAGGCTTTTGAAAAATACCTCCCGTCAGATGTTCACATTGTCTCATGCCATTCTTTGCATGGACCAAACGTTAACCCCGTCGGGCAGCCGCTTGTGAGTATCAGAAAGAACATAGTAAATATCCAACTCCATTTTTTTGTCTCAACCAGGTTCTTATCAGACATCGAGCTCCTCCAGAAGCACTTGCTTTGGTGGAAAACATCTTGAGTTGCTTTCGCTCACGTTATGTCTACCTTTCTTATGAAGAACACGATCTTGTCACTGCCAATACTCAAGCTGTCACACACGCTGCTTTCTTAAGGTGATTGATACATCCATATCTCCAAGCTCCACCTCTCATTTATCATCCTCTTCGCAAGTATGGGAACAGCCTGGGCTTCTGCCTCGTCTTACCCTTGGGAGCAAGGACTCTATGTAGGGGGTATTGAAACTGCCAAAGTCAATCTTGTTCTGCGAATTTACTCAAACCTGTGGCATGTTTATGCTGGTCTCGCTATCCTTAATCCCAGCGCGCGTTCACAGATAAAACAATACGCCAAAAGCGCGACAGAGCTTTTCAAGCTCATGCTCTCAGGTGGTAGTGGTGCAGTCGACGAGGAGGTAAAACTCCGAAAGCGCATCGAGTGGGGCCGTGAAGTCGTCTTTGGGCATCGAAGTACAGGCAAGAAGGAGCAAAAACCAATACTACTGTCCCAAGAAATCTTGGATCGATTTAGCCTTGGCAAAATGCCGGACTCAGTCCCACCTTCGCCTTCGGAGGCATTGTTTGGTCTTGCGCCGCCGTCAAAGTACCGTCCCAACTCTCATCTTTCCCTCCTCGCCATGGTAGACTGTTGGGCACATCTTGGAATTAATCCGTATGAACACCTTGCATTGGCAGCGACGCCGATATTCAGACTATTCCTTGGTGTTGCGGAGCATCTTTTTCTCTCGCCATCCCTGCTTGGCAGTGCCATCCAGTCCGGCTTGTTTGACAACTGGCATCGCTCAGATGACCTCGAGTTCGTGGTTGCTGCCAGGGGCTGGAGCCAATGCGTCAGTTTTGGGAACTTTGATCTTTACCAAAAGAGATTTGAAGAGACGAGGTTGTTCTTTGAAGGGCGCTTTGAAGAGGCAAACAAGTTGGGTTCAGAAATGATTAAGGCAATCATGGAATCTGAATTGCTCCGGGAGGAAGCGGAGGAGTGAGTGGAGTAGATATTGTATGGTTTACCTTGATCCAATTTAAATCGTGGATTTTTGTTGTTATTGTGGTCGAAGCTTGGCCGGGCCATCATCACGTGGTTTTTATGCATGTGTTGTTTGGCACTCTGGAACGCCACTTATCAGCTACGCGTCGTCTCAAATGTCTGAACGGTCCCGACGCGAGAAAACTAAACTAGATAAGCTCGCAGAGTACAAAAGAGCTCGTGAAGGTGGAAAACGCACGTTCAAGGTATGCATTTCTCTGTCCTGAGACGCGTCTTCGTCATGTATGACTAACATTGGCCAGGAAGAAGACGTGGAACTATATGACGAAGTTACGGAAGATCAATATAGAAGTATTGTGAGAGGAAGGTTGCAGCAAGACGATTTTGTAGTCGATGACGGAGTGGCAGGTTACACGGACAATGGCATGGATGATTGGACAGGTGGACGCGACAGCGAATATGATTCGGAAGAAGGAGCTCCAAAAAAAACTAAACGTACGTGTTTTTCCCTTATTGTACTTCAAACCTGTGTCAAATATGAGATCTAGCAAAGAAGAAAACCAAGACCGACGCGCAGAAAGGTAGGCCAAGACAGAAGGAGCCTTCAATCGTTGCTGTTCCATCCATCAGCGCGTATCGACCAAAGGTGTCTGAAGCTGAAGAGGACGACTTTATGAACTCCCTGTTGGGTGACATGGATTCTGTCACCACGCCATCCTCTGCCATCGTGAGCATGATGTCTCGGAAACGTAAACAATCACATGAATACGGCGTTTCTAACTCATCTTCGCCTTTTCGCTCTGAATTGCGCAGGAAATCTTCATATGAAGATATATCGTCTGATGGATGCCTTGACAATGGTATTTCAGAACCTCAAAGTGACGACTGCATGAGCCCGAAAAAGAAATTTAGGACGACCAATGGTGAAAACACTCCAATTATAGAGAGGCTTGCCTCGCTTGACGTTGTCAGTGATTTGGATCCTGTATCTGACACCTCGCTTGAAGATGTTGACATGGATGCTTTTATGGGCGTTGATGATGAAGATTTGGATGTTGAAACGTCGATAAAGGCCGAGCCAAAGGAGATCAAGCTTACCGAGAAGTCACTACCTGCTGCCGATCTTGATATGAAGCCATCGTGGCTTTCGGTCTACGACTCACTCACCGTCAATTCTGAAGCTGACACACTTGGGCCGCTCGCGTCTGCAACCACGCCATCATCTAGTAGCAATATCTCTGCTCTTGAAACGGACGGTTCATTGCGATTTTTCTGGCTTGACTACCTTGAGCACGAAGGAAAACTGTACTTTGTGGGAAAACTGAAGGATAAGAATTCAGGGGCATGGGTCTCATGTTGCGTAACGGTGGAAGGTGTTGAGAGGAACCTTTTCGTATTGCCACGTGAAAGACGCGTCGAAGGAGATGAAGAAGGTAACATGCACGAGACAGACATTATACCAAGTCCTCAAGATGTTCACGCTGATTTTGAGATGATACGGAAGCAGATTGGGGTCAAGTCCTGGAGAGGCAAGTTCGTTAAGCGCAAGTATGCTTTCGGTGAGAAGGAAGTACCACGTGGGGAAAGCCAGTGGTTGAAAGTTGTCTACGGATTTGCTGGTAAGCTATATATATAATTAAATATCACATCCCTCACTATTCTGAAGACCCTCAAATACCATCGAATGCTTGCAGCCCAAATATTGCACAGATACTTGGAACCAACACCAGTGCCTTCGAATTACTTGTCTTGAAGCGAAAGATTATGGGTCCTTGCTGGTTGAAAATCAAAAACCCATGTATTGATAACAAAGGTGTCAGTAAACTACCGTTCTATTTTTTTTTCACCCCCACGACATTTTCTTAGGTCTCCTGGTGTAAATTGGAAGCCACCGTATCTGATCCCAAAGACATCAATCCCTTCTTGGAAACAGATCATGATGCTCCAAGGGAAACACCTCCTTTGACAGTTGTCAGCTTAAGTGTACGGACCATTGTAAACCACCAGGAGAACAAGCGGGAAGTTGTCTGTGCGACTGCTCGTATCTGGCATCACTGTTCGTTTGTCTTTTCAGCGTTTGATTCCAGCTAGTTTACCAAGGCTTGACAGTAAATATTGACGACGCCACACCTCCAGAGCAACTTCCATGCACAGTCCACACGTTTGTTCGTCCTCTAGATCGGTTTCCGTTGAACTTCGAAACACAGGCAAGAGAGAATAGTAAAGGCTTCATATTACCAATTAAGAACGAGCGTATGCTGCTTAGCAGCCTACTCAGTAAATATATCTTTGTTTTCCTGTTTTAGTGTCGGGCTGATCCCGTGATTAGTGACCCTTCATAAAGCTGATCCCGATGTCATCATTGGCCATGAGTTCCTGGGCGTTTCCCTTGATGTCCTACTCCATCGAATGCGAGATCTCAAGGTGGACCACTGGTCACGCATAGGACGCTTCCGACGCTCGCGATGGCCCAATATTGGTAAGCAGGGGTCCAACTTGAAATTTCTGAGTGGGCGCATGCTGTGCGATCTTGCCAGTGACGGTGCCAAGGTACATCTTTTTGTTATTTATTCATCTTGTCACTAACAAACAACGGATTTAAGAGCATGATCTCTTCAACGACGTGGTCAATGACCGAGATGTGTAAAACTCACCTTCGGAGTGACAGGCAAGATATCGACCCCGACGATACAGCAAGTTATTTTGATGGAAGCTTAAGCACCTCAAACCGTCTACTTACCTTTGTGCGTCACTGTGAGCTTGACGCTCATTATCAAATGGCTATTGCGTCGAAAGTCCAGATTTTGCCTTTGACAAGACAGCTGACCAACCTAGCCGGCAATGCCTGGTGAATTCGGCTTGCAGCGTTCTTCTTTCATCATTCTAAAGAGGCCTACAGGAATAAGACCCTTAACGGAGGTCGTGCTGAGCGCAACGAGTACATTCTACTTCACGAATTCCATAGACTCAAGTACATCTGTCCTGACAAAACATGGGGCAAGAGAGCAACCGCCGGTCTGAAACGGGAGTTCCAGGATGATGACCCCGAAGGTACGAAGACAACCAACGGAAAGCGTGACAAATACAAAGGTGGTCTTGTCTTTGAGCCCAAGAGAGGTCTATGGGACCGCTTCGTCTTGGTGATGGACTTCAATTCGCTGTATCCGAGTATCATCCAGGAGTATAACATCGACTTCACAACGGTAGAGAGTGTCGACGACAATGAGGTTACTTCCTTTTGGCTTTGAGGTCTTCGTTATTTATGTTCACGTTGCTTTTTGATCGTCTTCAGAACGGCGAGGAAATTATCCCAGAACCACCATCATCAGATGTGCCACAAGGAGTTCTGCCACGACTTATTGCGACCCTTGTGAATCGACGTCGTCAGGTGAAGTCCCTGATGAAGGACAAGACAGCCAGTCCCGCGCAGCTTCTCCAAGTGTGTCCTTATTTGTATGAAAGTGTCAGTATCTGATGTTGCCACAGTGGGATATAAAGCAGCAAGCATTAAAACTCACCGCAAACAGTATGTATGGTTGTCTTGGATTCGAATACTCACGATTCTATGCTCGACCGCTTGCCGCTCTTACCACCTTCAAGGGTCGTGAGATTCTGACACATACGAGGGAGCTGGCCGAGAGTATGGAGTTAGATGTGAGGCGATTCGTATCTGCTGCAATCAATACTTATTTTGCCCCAGGTTGTGTACGGAGACACAGACTCGGTTTTCGTCAACTCAAATGTAACCGAACTTTCGGAAGCCCTTCGCATCTCGGCCGAGTTCAAAAAAGCCGTTAACGAACGCTATAAGCTCCTTGAGATTGACCTTGACGGAGTCTTCCAGCGCCTTCTACTACTACAGAAAAAGAAGTATGCGGCCATTAAAGTGGAGGATGGATCACGAACTTCTACAGAGGTTAAGGGTCTTGATATGAAGCGTCGAGAGTATTCTGCTTTGTCCAAGAATGTTTCACAGTGAGTCTTCCTATCCCGTCGTTCACAATAAGTATTTTGATGTATTTCAGATATGTCTTGAATCAGATCTTGTCAGGAGAAGCCACAGAAAACGTTATTGAAAATATACACGAATACCTGCAAACCGTCAGTGGCAATGTCCGGGAGGGCAAAATCAAGATTGACGACTTCATTATCTTCAAAGTTGGCGTGTTCTGCTCCTAACGCATCAATTTTAACTGAATCATGTCAACAGCGTCTCGGTAAAGCGCCAGAAGATTATCCCGATGCAAAGAGTCAACCCCACGTACAGGTTGCCTTGCGTATGAAGGCGAAAGGTGGAACTTCACGCGCTGGAGATGTCATTCCATACGTTTTCTGCCTCGAAGAAGGCAAGGAAATGACGAAAACCGGACAGGCTGAGCGAGCAAAGCACCCTGATGAGGTTCGGAGGGCTGGTTCAGGGCTCAAGATTGGTTTGTATACCAGATTGCTGCTAGAACAAGTTTTTGATTGGTTCTGCTCCAGATTTCGAGTACTATTTAACCCACCAAGTGCTTCCACCCATTGAACGCTTGTGTGAGCCTATCGAAGGTACAGACCGAGCGCGATTGGCCGAGTGTCTTGGTACGCGACTGTCGTAAGCGCTTTACGGCTGACTGACAGTCACTTAAGGGCTAGATCCTGCTAAATATCGTACCTCCATGGGTGGAACTGATGATCGAGCATTCTCCTCTCTCGATTCCCAGATGTCGGATGCTGAGCGCTTCAAGGACTGTCAACCTTTCATTGTAAGGTGCCGACATTGTAAGGGTGAACTCCCTTTTGCACCTCTCCAAAACAGAAATGCACGCAGTCTTTTTTACCTTTCGACATACTCACTAACAGCTCAACCTAGGCATCGATCATACTTGCTAGTGGTCCCTCGTGCCCCGCATGCCAAAAGACCATCAGTCTAGGAAGCCTTACGATGCAGCTTGATACTCAGATTCGAGCGCTTATTTCTCGCTATTATGAAGGCTGGACAGAGTGCAATGACCGTACCTGTGGCTACCGTACACGCATGATGGGGGTCTATGGTCGCAGATGTTTACGTCCCGGATGTCAAGGAACTGTTGCATTTGAAGTAAGTGACTCTTTGATCGCCACAATTATTCTGATGACTGAATCCCTTTCAGTATTCCGACACTCAGCTGTATAATCAACTTCGATATTTTTTATCGCTTTTTGACGGCGAAGCCGCCATGAAGACCTTAAAGGGCAGTTCCACGGCAGAACAAGGTTTGTCTCAAATTTTATCTACGCTATTTGATGTCATTAATGGGATACTCTAGACACCCTCATAGCGTTGATTCAATTAAACGCTGAATATCTCCAGTCGTTGATGAATTGTGTTGAACGGTACCTTGATCAATGTGGTCGCCAATGGGTGGATCTTAGTGGAATTTTTTCTCTTATCAAACTCTAGCTTGCTTTGTGGACCATTTTGTTCAGTGTATTAATCAACTTTTTTGTCAGCTGGTACTACGCGCAACTGCCTGCCGTTCCTTTTGGGATGTGATTCTTGGATCTGAGACCTTAGTCATTCTTATTCTCCCACTTGAATTTTTGTAATAGCACCCATTTTGATTTTTAGACCGCTCTACGTTCTTCCAGCCATTGATTACTATGATCTTCCTTCAAGAATGAGAATTGCTCACAATATCGAGAGTTTCAATGATGAAACCAAGGCTCAAACTATCCTTGTATGAGACATGCCAGTGCCATGACCTGAGGACCTGGATGTTGGTTCCCCTCAAGGAACCTTTCCTCTATCAAGAGCAGGAAGTGGAGGCACTTGCTAGGAGCACTGCTGGTGCCAGAACCTATTTTCACCATCCCCTGCCAATGCTCACAGAATGCTAAAGCATAGCCTCCATGAACTTCATCATAGAACTTCTGAATGCACATGAGTACAACACCATCATGGTAGTAGTTGATCTCTGTAGTAAGTGCACCCACTTTATTCTGACTCACATAATGTGCTCTACAATGGATGCCACCAACCTCTATCAGAAGAACATTTGAAAGCTCTATGGCCTCTCCAATGCATATGATAGGACTCCACACAGGCTCAGCACACCAATAGCAGGCCATGGCAGCATGGCACCAGCTCAGGATATCTTAGCACACACAATCCAACTATTTTAAGCAATATTTGATGGCCACACACACATGTAAGCATGAAGCTTACAATGTTGGAAGTGTTAATAGGGGTACTAGAACAGGATCAAGCAATAGGAGAATAGATCATAGGGTATCAATTGAAATGAATGTGAACTCTATTCTTGAACCTTATTGCAACAGGTATATATGGAGAGGGTAGTATGTTGTAGTTAGTTTTTCCTTTTTCTTAGTTCTCCAAAATCTACTGTTGTATCATTCTGGTTGTTGGTTTTAAGTGAGATTGGATATGTAGATGTCCACTTACACTTTTTTTTTGAATCACACAACTTTAGATGACTACAACTACCCTCCAGTGGATGGATCACAGAATTGGCTTTGTGCTTCGCAGGAAAGGTTTGGCAGGACTCTTGTTAGGACAGAAAGGAAGAAGAGTCAAGTTGTCTTTTGTTGACAGAGAAGGAGAGGGATATTATCATTGTTGGGGAGAAGTTATCATGGTCCTTTGGAGGTGGGCATCTTAAAAAGGAGGAGGGAGGAAATAGTATATGACATGAGTGACGAGGAAAATGACTAACAGCTCTGGCAGTACTATTGCGTATAACGTCACGCAATAGTGTAATACTATTGTATGTTTTACTCTTATCTTAGTTTTTTCAAATTCTTTTATATTGATTACTTATCATCATTCAAAATGCTCTCCACAGAGCTCCAAATGTCTTACCACTTCGTGTAGTTAAAAGACCCCGGATTCCTGGAGTCGAAACCATCTTCGTTTCTTGACTCCAGGTGACGGTTATATTATATTTGATTCATTACTTACACTAACATACAAAATCATCTTCGTTTCTTGACTCCAGATCGTACTTGTACTATACTATCAAATATACATTATTGTGATATGCTGCGACAGGTTATGGGCCCCGCTGCCATGAATGACAACACTTCTGAGACTTTACAGTTTCCGAAGTTCAATGGTACGAATTACCATGTATGGGCTGACGATATGAAGTCTGCCTTACTGTCAAAGGGATTATGGGGAGTAGTCTCTGGACGCGAAACTCGCCCACCTAAACCATCTGCCGAATATTCTGAATTGCTGGCTCCATCTTGTCCTAAAAGTGACGAAAAGCCTGACTCTCCTTATAAGGAGGGGGACGACCTGATGAAGGCCATGCAGACCAAGGAATTCTCAACCTGGGAGCATGCACAGGAAAAGTACCTACGTTGGGTCACCAGAGACGATTCAGCTATTGGTTTGATCCGAGCTGCGATGGAATATACTCAACGTGAAGCCATTACCGATTATACGAGCTCCAAGAATGTCTGGGACCAATTACGAAAGAACTATGTCGACCAGCATAGTGGCATGAATGTCCACTATTATTATCAGCAAATGTATGCGAAGCAATGGGATGGAAACTCACCCTTGACTGATCATCTCAGGTTCTATATGATTATTCGTTGCCGCTTCATCGACGCTGGTCACAAGGTCGATGACTTTACTATCCTGAATGCCATGCTTCTTTTGTTGCCCAAAACTCCGACATGGGAGGTAGTCAAGCAAAATTTATTGCTTCGGGGCACCACATTAACTCTGGAAATGGTCACAACCAAGTTACTGTCTGTTTATAACAGACTTACGCTTGAAGATTCCGCCACGAATAAGACCTTGGCTTTCATTTCAAAAAGGGAACGTATCTTGAGTGGGAGTAAACGTGATGTTAACCACGTAAAGAAAAATATCCGACCTAAACGTGAACCTAAACCCGACGACATTTGCCATAACTGTGGCAAAAAGGGGCACTGGCGACCAAAGTGTTCTAAACTGAATAAATCCAAGTCAGTCAGAAATGCGAACTTATCTCTTTCAGCAGACAAGGAGCCTTCACGCAAAGTTGGAAAAGTCTTAATGGCTACTGAAGATGGTATGCCTTCTGGACTCCTCCTCGACAGTGCTGCATCATGTCATATGATCGTGGACAAGTCTTACTTTGTAACCTATCAAAAGGTCAATTATCAGCATATTTCTGTTGGCGGAATGAATACTTTGACCGTGGCCGGGAAAAGAACTATTTCCTTTCGAACATGCTTGCCTGATGGCATCACAGACGTTCAGTTACATGATGTTTTGCATATTCCTACATTGGGCGCCAATCTTATCAGCCTCGGTTCATTACAAAGGGCTGGAGCCACGATCAAAGGCCTGACTTATGGCATTGGTTTGGCGTGGGGTGAAAGGGACTTCCTCCACGCAAACTTGATCGGAACGCATGGTACACTTTACCGAATCGTCACTATGACTATCGGTGTTGATGAAAATAAAATTGCTTACATTGCCAGTAAGCCCACTATGCGTTTATGGCATCACCGGTTAGGACACATCAGCCCTCGTTCAATCAAGAACATGGTCGATCAGGACATTGTTACTGGAGTCAACATCAAGTTTCCTCACGAGTTCGACCGCCTCTGCAGTGGTTGTGCAGAAGGCAAATCAACTCAACCTCCTCTCTCTGATGCTAGTCGCACTCAATATGACAAGAACAAATTACTCGTTGTTGATTTAACCGGTCCCATGAATGTGCCTACCTGGGATGGCAAACGTTATGCTTTGGCCATAGTGGAAGCAAGTCGACGTTACCCTACTGGCTCTCTTTTACAGAATAAAGAGGAAGCTTACTCAGCTCTTCGCAACAACGTTGCTCGTTATGAACGAGAGGGAGGGAAACTTGTGAAAATCATTAGAACGGATAATGGAAGTGAGTTTGTTAACGCACTAATGCGAGAATTTTGCAAACAGAATAGCATAATTCACCAAACAACGAACCCCTACCGACCTCAACAAAATGGCATTGCCGAGCGCACAATTGCCGTTCTAATGGAGATGGTCAGGAGCATGCTTCACGCTGCCAAGATGGACTTACGCTATTGGGGTGAGGCATTCCTGTATGCCGTATACTTACGTTCCGTTACTCCTACCTCCGCTCTCGGAGGGAAGGTACCTTATACAGAATGGTACGGTCGCAAACCTGACCTATCCCATGTAAGAATCTTCGGTTCTTTGGGATGGGCCCATGTGCCTAAAGAGGTACGACACGGCAAACTGGAATCATGGGCAGTGCGTGTGCAGATGTTAGGGTGGTGGATGGATGAGACCAAGGGCTATAGACTGGAAGATCTTGAGAATGGGAAACTCATAACTTCTAGAGACATCAAGTTTTATGAGGATGATACTCCGAGTGAGTTAGCTCATTTGGACTCTGGACTCACAAGTTCGACTTCAGATGAAATAAATCGTTTCATTGACACAGCCGTCTACCCAGAATCCAGCAAGCCTCATGAAATTTCCATTCCAGGACCGTCTTCTGAGTCTGAAGTGGAAACTCAGCTTTTGAATGAAAACACTTTAGACAATGGTTCTGAAGACAATGCTTTCATGGAAGACTTACGGTATCCATCCGTTTCCCCCATTCCTCATCGCGACTCTACTCCACCTGTACCACCTGCATCTCGAAAGACCACAAAGTGGTCAGACTTGCCCAAGCGTGAACCTTTGACGTGCACGAAACGTCTACCTATCAGGTATCAGAAAGACCAAGATGACAACGAAAATACAGGTCACATGGCTTTTGTTGCAGTTTCGGGTCCTCGTGTTGAAGAAGCTTTGAATTCGCCTCAAGCTGCCAAATGGCAGAGGGCTATTGAGAGCAAATACAAGCAATTATTTCACAAAAGGGTATTCGAGGAGATCAACAATTTACCTCCAGGTAAGAAGGCGGTGGGAAGTAAAATCGTTTTGAAGGAAAAGTTTGATGACCAAGGCAATCACGCTAAGTTCAAAGCCCGTATCGTTGCTCAAGGTTTCTCACAAATCCCTGGCATTGACTATAATGATACTTTTTCTTCAGTCGCAAAATTCACGACACTACAAGTATTCTTGTCTTTAGCCGCGGCCCTTGATTTCGAGGTACACCAAATTGATGTGATCGGTGCGTACCTTGAAGGCTCTCTCGATGAAGAAATATATATGAAGGCACCTAATGGAATCGGAAAAACAAAATACTGGAGGCTACTCAAGGCAATCTACGGTCTCAAGCAGGCAGGTCGTAAATGGAAGGAGCGATTACACAACATATTAATGTGCTTGGGTTTTAAACCCTCCCACGCTGACAATTGTCTTTACATCCTTCGATCGAAGGGTAAAGTAATTCTCATTGTTCTGGTTTATGTGGACGATATGGCGATTGCTGGTTGAGATATATGCCGAACTATTTCGTTCAAACATGATTTGGACAAAGAATTCGACATAACTGATCTAGGAGAAATCCATTATCTTCTAGGTCTACAAATCAAAAGAGATCGACCAAACTGAGCTATATATCTCAACCAGTCAATGTATATCGACACAATCCTTGATCGCTTTGGCATAAGTTCGTGTCATCCTGTTGCCACTCCTCTACCCACAAATCATAATCTCTCCCTACTTCAATGCCCCCATTCCGTGGAAGACCGTGAAAGTTATAAAACTTACTTGAATGACTTAAATTATCTCTCTCTGGTGGGCTCACTACTCTACGCCACACAGACTCGACCCGACATTAAATTTTCGGTGAGCCTATTGGCTCAATTCTCGAATAACCCTGGCGTACCTCATCTTGTGGGCTGCAAACGTGTATTACGCTACCTGAAAGGCACCAAAGATTATAGTTTAAAGTCAGGAGGGTTGGAGACCAACAAGATAACTCTAGTCGGATGGAGTGATGCCAGCTGGGCACAAGACCAATATGATAGGCGATCCACCAGCAGATGGTGTTATGATGTCAACAGTAGTCTTGTCTCGTGGTCATCCAGGAAGCAGTTGGTAACCGCTACCTCTACGGTCGAAGCAGAATATATCGCATTGGCTAATGCTACTCGCAAGGCCATTTGGCTACGTAATCTGCTACGAGATTTAGACTTCAAGCAAGTTGAAGCTACGATTATTCATACCGACAACACTGGGAGTATAGCTCTATCAAAAAATCCCGTCGGACACTCATGAGCTAAAAAAATCGACATTTGCTTTCATTTTATTTGCGAACACATTGCTCGAGGGAACATAAAGCTTCAATACATCTCAACTCGTGATATGATAGCGGATATCCTCACAAAAGCTTTACTGAGGGAAACGTTTGAAAAACATTGCAAAAGACTTGGTGTATTATTGCTGCCGCTGCCGTCAAGTGGGAGTGACAAGGAAAATGACTAACAGCTCTGGCAGTACTATTGCGTATAACGTCATGCAATAGTGTAATACTATCGTATGTTTTACTCTTATCTTAGCTTTTTCAAATTCTTTTATATTGATTACTTATCGTCATTCAGAATGCTCTCCACAGAGCTCCAAATGTCTTACCACTTCGTGTAGTTAAAAGACCCCGGATTCCTGGAGTCGAAACCATCTTCGTTTCTTGACTCCAGGTGACGGTTATATTATATTTGATTCATTACTTACACTAACATACAAAATCATCTTCGTTTCTTGACTCCAGATCATACTTGTACTATACTATCAAATATACGTTATTGCGATATGCTGCGACAATGAGTTCAACCTGGCACATACTCATTCTCAGGTCCAGCATCTCTATCCTTGTTCATCTTCTTGTTCATGCTCTTGTTCTTGCTCTCATTCTTGTTCCCAGTCTTACCCTCATTCTTGTCCTGTGTCGGCATTAGATTTGTACTCAGTATCTGTACTACCCTCATGTTCTTGCTCTATGGTCAGATCCTCAAGTTTGTTGAATCCTCCATGTACACCTAACATTTCCCACCCAACCTCTCTAGCTCTCTCAACATTGAGTTTGTCATCAGAGGAGTCAGGGTCTCTGCAGATCAGAATGTCTTCAATGTTTGGCACAGTCTATACAGCAGAAGTCACCCAGGCTTTGGCAAGTCACACTCCGCTTATCACGTGGGGCACCATTGGTCCTCACTAACTTGATGCCTTTACACATTATGCTAAGAGATATTTCAGTCATAAAGAGATAGAGGCAGAAAGACAGGTTGAAAAGGTCCTCTATAATATTGATTCCAGCAACGTGCAGGCATGCATAAAAGAGAACAAGTCTGAGCTTAAGTTCTTGACATTTTCTGTTTTTATGGCATGGCTTAGAGAGGAGGTTTTGGCAATGGATTGGATGTGGGAAACTGTGCAGGTGCTGATGAAGAAACAAAGAGAAGAGGAGAGGTTTGCAGAATGGGTGAGTAATCTTAGAATATGCTAAGTTCTGATCCTTGCTTTTATATCAGTCCTGACAAGATGTGGAACTACCTCCTGCTGCATTGCAATGATAACCTTCAGCAGAAATATCACATTGGGAATAAAAACAGGTTTTATAATGGAATCAAGGAGTTTTTGAGGTGGTTTCATACCATAGCTGACCTTGATGTTGTGTTGGCAGCATATAAGGCACAAATTAGCAAGCACTTGGCAGCAGCCATTGTGGCCTTATCAAAATCTCAATTGAAGAATGTCATCAATATCAGCACAAATTAACTGTCAAAGATGTCAGGAGGTGGCAATAAAGTTTTGACTTCAGCACAATTGACTGTCAGAAGACTCCTCATTTCTTCCTTCTTTTGCTCCTTATCTCTTCACTCTTCTTTCATTCATTCTCTTATTTCTTCTGACATTATCTCATTTTACTGTTTCTATTCTTTCAATACTATTTGTTAGTACTATTCTCAGCTCTTGAAGTGCTCTGGTTCTTTAGCTACCATTCAAACAAGTGTGGGCCCTTCAGCACCACTTCCAGACTGCCTACATAAGCCAGAGTTTGCCAGAAGCTGCCTCTTATTTGTGCAATTGTTTGTGTAGGCAATTTTTGAGTTTTTAAGGTTTTGTTGTATTGTACAGTTGTTTCCCATGCTTCAGAGGCCCCGGCATAGGGAATTTCTAGACTTGTTTTCTTTGGACCTTTCTCTGCCAGGTGAGTAGTTATCATGATATTGTCAGTATATACAGTGGCTCAAAAAACTGTCCCAATGTTTTATACTTTTTGAAAAATGACATTGGCACAGGGGATGGGAAGTATCTAGAATCCTGATTAAATTATGTAAAATACTATGGCATTGTAGCTACAAAATAAACCTAGGCTTATGTAATTTGAAACAAAACTGATGGAGCAATGCCCATCTTAAAATATTCACTCATTGGGACAGTTTTTTGAGCATCTCTAATTTTAGTATCTGTATGTCCTCCATTTGCCTTGATAACTGCTTGAATACTTCTAAGCATGCTTTCTATTAGTCTTTGGCATACCTCTGGTGATATTTCATCCCACTCCTTTGCAACCCTCTCCCATTATTCATGCATACCATGAGGTGTTTCATACTGCCTAAGTTGCTCCTTGAGGTACTCCCAGAGATGTTCAATAGGGTTGAGATCAGGGGATTGGGCTGGCCACCAAAGGACATCAAAGTTGTTGTCCTCAAACCACTTGTCAGCCCTCTTGGAGTTGTGTTTGGGGTCATTGTCCTGTTGAAAGTAGCAGGCACCCTCCCCCATCTCCAACTTCTCAAAGCTCTCCTTTGCTCCATCATCCAAAATTTCATAGTACTGCTCTGCATTCATGATCCCCACCACCTCCACAAGCTTTCCTACCCCATTCCAACCCATACAGCTCCATACCATGAGATTATTCCCTTCTCCATGCTTCACAGTAGGTGTAGTTGTTCAGTCTAAAATACCTTCTCCTTGTAGCTTCCACACTTCTCATCTGACCCAAACCTGTGAATCTTTTGTCTCATCTGTCCACAACACCTTTTTCCAGTCCTATATAGTCCAGTTCTGATGCTCCTGAGCCCATTTAAGCCATAGTTGTCAATGTCCAGCTTTGAGCATAAGAACTTTTCTCTTGGTAGCAGACCAATACCCCTCCTCCTTCAATACATTCTGGACAGTCTGGGGAGAGACAGGGTTGGAAATGATGTTGTTGATAAAATCGGTGGCCTGGACAGCCGTATCAGGTCTCCCAGTTGAGATTTGTTGAACAATAGCCTGTTTATTATGTAGAGTAAGCTTAGCAGGACAGCCTCTAGGATGGTTTTCCTTGTCCATCTCCAACTCTCTACCAATTCTCCTAATAGTAGACTTCACTAGACCAGTTTGAGCCCCAATCTGATGCAGAAAATACTCTTGAGCAAGGAGAGAAGCAACAGTAGAGCATTGTGCTGGAGGAATAGGTTTCATGATAGTGGTTGAAGGTCAAGATGTGGTTCAACCAGCTTGAACTAGTTCCAAATATATCTAAACATGGTCACATGACTTTGTTTATATTCCCACATGCAACTTACTCTTTATTTCTGAGTAAAATAGAGATAAACCTGAAAAATTAGAGACGCTCAAAAAACTGTCTCAATGAGTGAATATTTTAAAATGCCTATTGCTCCATCAGTTTTGATTTCAATTACATAAGCTTAAGTTCATTTTGTAGCTACAATACCAAAGTATTTTACCTGATTTAATCAGGATCACAGGTACTTCCCATCCTTCATGCCAATGTCATCTTTCAAAAAGTATGAAACATTGGGACAGTTTTTTGAGCCACAGTATTCTAAT
>QGOA01011144.1:0-32950 GCA_003313075.1 Termitomyces sp. MG16
GCGTACGGCAGACGAGGTGCGCCTGCCGCGGCGACGCGAGGTACAGCGAGGCGTACAGGCGGCGCTCGGCGTCGCGCTGCAGGGCTCTCGACGTCAGGCACAGCGCGCGCAGCGTGGCCGTCGTCACCGCTGACGACGGCGAGAAAGGACGCGCGCCGGCCTGGGGCGCAAGCGCAGAGACAATGTGCGATTGAATTTCAGGGGACAGGTCAGGCATAGGTGGTTGATCAATAGAAAATGAAATTGATGCATCAAAATCCAGTCTAACTACTATCTAAAACGTTTCCTCCTCGTCAATAGCTGCAGCTCCATCCGGCACTTCAAATCCTTCCTGTTATATCACGTCAGTCTCTTGTGTTCCACACACAAATTCACCCACAGACCTCGGTAGAGTACAGAATAGCCTGGATCTTCCTCAGCGTCTCGTCGTCTTTTCCCGCCGCCTCGTGAGTCTCCAGCTGCTGCTGCACCAAAATCTCAATCTCCCTTAGCTATCATCATTCCCCAAGGCAAGCGTAAGTCAGTCGCACGACTCCAACTCCTCACAAAAAACCCCACACCCACCTTTTCGAAATAAAAATCCCGCTCCTTCTCCAACCCCTCCAGATGCCCAGAAAGCTCCTTGACCTGGCCCTGCAGCAGCTGCACCGTCTCATTGCTCGCCGCCGATGCACTCCGATGGCCCCCCACCGGCGTCTTCCCGCCCGCCCGGCCCCCCACGAGGTTCAAATTCCCAGACGACCCGCTGCGCCCCGTCGTAATAGGCGCGATCGTCGCAGGCGCGTTAACGACGATGCCATCCCGCCGCCCGACCGCATCGTAAGCCTGTCCCCCGTAATGAGAGTCCCAAAATCCTTTTATCCACTGTAGAAATTCAAGGTTGTCTCTGTGTAGCCAGAGTAGAGCAGAGCAGAGCGCTTTTGATCAGCTAATCCCTAATCAATCGGTTGAGCGAAGCCGCGGGACGTACTGCATTTTACATTTGACGAGCTTCTCAACTGGTATAGGCTGTATGGTGGTTGAGAAGAGATCATTTTAATCCACAAGGACAACACAACCCAACGCAATCCAACGTACCTTGTCAATCTTTTTATTCTTGAACACAGTCTGCATAATTTTAAAATTCACAAGATACTCATACTCATGTTTCGCATTCATCTTGACCCGTTTCATCGGCACGTCACCTGCACAGCGCCGACGACATCAGCGAGGTGAGAACGCGATCTCCAAGAAAACAAAAGAAAAGAAAAGGAAAGAAAAGGAAAGAAAGAAATAAAGAAAAAAACAAAAACGCACCATAAATCGAATCAAGCACCTGGCAATACGCGCCTCCGCTTCCACACTGCTCCACTTTCGCATAATTAATCTGGAGCAGCTCGTTCAACCACGTCAAAAGATCCGTTCTGGATGTCATTTTTCTCTTTCTCTTTTGCTTTCAATTCCTCTTGAGAAAAATCCCAATCCGCTTTTCGTTATGTTATGTTGTGTCTGTCAAAGTCTCGAGATCTAGCCTTGCAGACCTTTTTTACGCGATCCCGTCTCGTCCAGTCCCGTCTCGTCTCGTCCCGTCTCGTATCAAGCAAGTACTTCTTAGCAGCAGTAGCTGGTAGCCGGTAACAATACACCTATCAAGATCCACGCTACGCAGTTCCGCTCGTTCTCGCACACGTTCTCTCTCGTGGCTTCGTAGCGCTAGAGAGCGGGTCGATTAGAGAAATCGATCTAAAACAGCAGGGCAGAGTGTAAATGGAAATGATAAAGCAGAGATGGCGTGGTGTGGTGTGGTGGTGTTTGTTGACGTGGGTGGTTTGTTACGTAAGTGTGGTAGGGGCATGTGACTTGCAGCCGCGTGAGTGAGAGAACGGGGTTGAGCTCTGCAATGTTCGATGGGGTGACCACTCGTAAGTGCCATAAATGTGATGACCAAGGGTCAATACATTACATTAATTACACTCATCCCTCAACAGACTTTACGAATATATACCTCAGTCAAGGATATGAAGATTGAGGGTGATATACCTACCGGACACACTGCATCATGAACTATTCCACCCTGAATGAAAATCAAAATCCCCTGGCTTATCTTTAGATACTATGGCTTCTACTCCTGCTGAAAGTACTGCAGAATCACTCCCAGGCACTCAGAATACTGAGGAGGCAGAGATGTGTCAGGTTGATGGCTCTGCACCTGTCATCTCGCAGATCAAGATATCACTCTGATACTCTGGAGAATTACTAGCTTATCTTTACATTTGCCATGCTCTGTGGAATTCCGTGCTTTTGGGATCGTCAATGAAAAGGTGAATGTCAGCCATAACATGTGGGCAGCATGATAAGCACTGTCCTCCACCCTCATTGCAAAGCCTTCCGTATCCAGGCACATTCTAAGTACCCCGAGTCGCAGACACTAATCCAACGTTTTGAGCTCCCCGCCTGTGGCAAGAAAAAATGCACTTGCCCGGCTACTTCCGCTTCACTCCCTACCGACCCCCTCGTTGGCGGCGTCGAAGATATGGCCCTCGAAGCATGATTCCTGGAATAACCAACAGGGATGATTATCTGGTATGCTCTACCACGTGATTTATCCTTACAGTTATCCTCGCTACCGTGTGTTCCCATCTCCGCAGCTATATAAACTATTACAATGTGTTCAATACTTGGTTCTTCCCAATCCTAGGGCTTATGGTACTTCTCTCGATTGCGTGAACTTTGAAGTACCGTGTGAAAACACCGTTATTCACGTTGTTCTCACATCAGTGAACTAGTTCATCAATCATAAACAACTTTGTGACAAAAGCTCAAAACTCGGTGAGTACTCACTGCCTTACTAAAGCGCAGTCTTGATAGCAAAGTCGCATGGCAAACCACTGCCAGTTAAAATCTACCACGCACTGCATTTGCTCTGTTATTTCAGAGTTACTACAATGTCCACTGACCAACACGAAAGCCTTGGAATGTCACCACTTCGAGAGGGTAACGTTGGCATAGCTGGGGTATGTACCCGGCTTAGTTCTTTACCTGGATGGATGTCCATGCATTATTTCTAATAGGTTGCGCAAAGAAGAGTGACAGGCCTACAAGAAGTTCAGAATCCAAGTCATGACCGGACAATATCATTCTTGAATAACGCAATACAGACCATTACTCTTGTCAGCGGCGTAATACCTTCGTCGACAGTTCAGGGAGTGCTGTCAAGTGTTTCAGGAATACTCGGTATTGCCAAAGTATAGCCATGGAACACGCTGTCGAATTCCATCTCACATATTCCTCAGGATACCAGGCAAATCAGGATGATTTCAAGGAGATTGCAGAGACATGTCAGATGATCGGCCTTGTTGTTTGGCGGGCTACCTCCAAAACCCCCGAACATCAGCTTGACAACACCGTCCGTCGTGCACTAATCGAGCTCAAAAGGTGAGACATTATCTCTCACTACTGTTAGCCCAAATACATCTCAAGTTTTGGGTGTATTCAGTTCGCTGGATGCCATTCAAGATACAGCTAAAGCAAAGGCAGAGAAGAATATAGTGTCAAAGGTCCTTGACATTACAAATAACCAGGAGACCATTGTAAAAATGAAGGATGAGTTGAATCGTTCCCTAACCCTTTTCAACGTGAGTTATGATTGCGTTATTTGTTTCTTAATGGAATGTGATGAATTTTATCCAGACTGAAGTTAACATGTCGACAACTATGAAAGTTGACAAAATGGACATGAAACTTGACAAACTACTGGCTGAGTTTCATACGGCAGTGAACTTCATTTCTCATACGTATGCACCGACAAATGAACACGAAGATTGGGCTCATTTCTTTTGTAGGGATTCTGGGGAACCTGACGTACTACCCAGTCGGCCGGGAGTCTTTTTCGGAAGGGACAATCTTGTCCAAAGTACCATCCAGTCTCTGCTTTATTGCCGCAAAAGTTGCCCTCATTGGCCCAGGAGGCATTGGGAAAAGTACCATCGCCCGCGCTGTTATAAATGACGGAGTGATCGCCTCCAGGTTCCAAGATCAAAGGTATTTTGTCCGGTTCGACGATATGGACGCAGGCCAGGTGAATTTAGGAACATTCCTTGACCGGATTGCAAGAACATTGGGATTGCCGACTTCTGTCAATGCTCACAATTTGATATCAAAGGCAATTTCAACATCGGACACACTCCTTGTACTTTACAATGCTGAAACTTTCTTGGATGCCCCTGTTGATGCTGGACGAATTGCAGATGTCATTGATGGCCTTGGCGCGAGGCCCAATGTCGCCATCCTCATTACCACACGCACAACGGTACTGCCTCCAAACCTTGACTGGGTTAGATCACAGGTCCCTGTGCTCTAAGAGAGTGCTGCGTGTGAAGCTTTTCAGGCATACTACCCTTCCATCAAAAGATTGATTCTTCCCAAACTGCTCTTTGCTGTTGACTTTCACCCTCTCTCAATCAATCTACTTGCACAAGCAGCGGTTCAGAACTAATGGTCTCCCCAAGAGCTTGTTACTGCATGGTATGATCAACGTGCCGCTCTACTCAAAACTGGGGATGGAAAATCCCAAAGTGTTGCTATCACAATTGAGACATCTCTCAATTCTCCCTCCTTTGCCAAACTTGGTGACATGGTTCATCATCTCTTGCAACTCATTGCATTTCTTCCTCAAGGGATTAGCAAGACATGTCTTGCTGCCATTTCCCATGGGGTGTCAAACATTGAAACCTGTGCAGGTGCTTTGTGCAAGCAATCCATTGCATACCGAAATGGTGACTTCATCACTCTTTTAGCTCCTATACGCCTTTATATATTGGATAAGCATCTGGATACCTCAATGAATTCATTGTTGAGAGGACTAAGGAGATATTATGCTTCCCACATTCTGCAGTCACAAAGTGTTCTTGCAGAAGACATGAACATAGAACACATTCTTGATCATTGGCTCCAGGACACTGGTGGGAACATTGAAACAATTCTTGATATACTGCAAACTGCAGACAATTTTTTGTATGTTATTCACACATATCGACCACACCCAGTTTCTCTGCACCACACAATAATTTTATGTTATCTCAATCAAGGTAATTTTCAGACTGCAGAGAAACTACTTGCAACAGCACTGAACAATTGCTCTGGCTTTTTACTATTGTTTTGGCTTTTTACCATTGTTTTCATATAGAGCATTTGGTGAGATTGCTGTGGTCAAAGGAGACCTGTTGAGTGCAAAGGAACATTTCAAAACCACTACTGAGCTATGCAAGATTATAAATCTCCCAAAGGAATGCCTGTATTTTGACTATGCATGTCATATTCCTCCCAAAGCATTTGATAGATGGAATCTGTTCCAAGATCCCTAAGATCTTGGTTTTTGAGGATGTGAATCTTGGACACAAAAATTATGAACATATTATTTGATCTCTTGTTGGTACTGTCTGTATTTTTAGATTATACATTTAGACACAATTTTGCAACTATGTGATCCATTCTCTGCCAATTACAATTATTCAATGTTCATACTGCTATGCTTCTTTTAGTTTGTGTAATCCATACTATAAGCATCTAGCTTTATAAGCACAATTATTTCCAATTCCTTGGCTGGTTGTATAAATGGTTATTTCAAAGTACCACTACTGTTGAACTTGTTAGAAGAATAGACCCTAGAACAATATAAGGTTGTTCCCTCAGTCCGACTATAATCAACTATATTCACTGTAAGTTTATTCTATGGTTCAGTTAGTAAGTGTTTGGTATCTTTAGTAAGTATTGTAACATACCCCTCAATCTGACTATAATAAACTGAGAGTTGAGCTCTACAGTAGTCTAATATTTATATGTCCTAGGTGAACAATGGATTCATTGTTCACCATCTAGTGGTAATTGTGGCCTTGTGGCACAATGCAATGATATTGGCCCTGTGGTCAGTGTGACAACTCGGAGTATCTGTGTGATGTCAATATTCAACACTCCTCACATGGAATCATGGCCTACCATAGTCCTAGGTGTGGGCAAAGGTATAGGAAGGTGGGGGTGGAGAGGGCTTTGGTAAAGATGTCAGCTGTATTCTCTTTGGAGGAAACTCATAGAAGGGTTATCTTGCTAGATTGGACTCACTCACATAGAAAATGATACTTAATATTTACATGTTTGACACAAGCATGTAAGAGAAGAGAAGGTCCTCAGAAAGTGCAATGGCTGAGTTGTTATTGCAAAATATAGATGTTGGTTGTTTAGTATAGTTGTGTCCAATGTCCTGGAGTAGTGCTCAGAGCCAGATGCACTCCTGTGTGCTCTCAAAGGCAGCCATATACTTAGCTTCACATGATGATATGGTGACTGTGCATTGCTTCCTTACTGCCCATGAAATGGCACCAGACCCTAGGTTCCAGGCATATCTACCAATGCTTTGCCGAGTGTCAGGACAGCTCGCCCAGTCAGAATCTGTGAAGCCTGTGAGTTTATTAGTGTTGTCCATGTCTCCAAGATACAGTTGTAGGTTGCAAGTGCCCTTGAGGTAATGAACAAGACATATAGTGGCATTCCAGTGCAAAATTGAGTATGAGTCAAGGTATTGAGTCAGTTGTTGAACCACAAAAGCAATGTCTGGGGATGTGGAGATTGTGAGGTACAGTAAGCATCTAATGAGCTGGCAATAGCAAGTGTTTTCTGAAGTGCAGTGCTCCTCCAGGAAAAGGTTAATGCAATTTTGTATTGGGGTCCATGAGTAAGAAAAGCAGTGTAGCATTCTTCTGACCAAACTAGTTGATGATCTTGTCAATGAGGGTGGTCTGTAAGAGTTTAAACAGGTGATTTTGGCAGTCCCAGTTGATTGCAATGCTGATAACAAATCATGGGATATCTAGGTCTAATATTGTCTAGACTTGGTGCATCTGATCTTTGAACCACTTGTTTTTTTTTACTGCTTGCTAGAGATAGAAAATCATCAACATGAAGAGCTGCAATGACTGAGCTTTAATCAGTGACTTTGTAGAAAATGCAGGACTCACAAAATAAGCACTGATAATGCTCAAAAGTTGATTAGTAGCAGATATAGTTTATGACTACTGACCAGTACAAAATGCATTTGGTGTGCTAAGTGTTGAGGGAGTCCTGGGCAGGTCCCAGAAAACAAGTCAGAAACAAGTTGAATAGCAGGTTTTAGTAGAAGCTGGAAAACAAAGTCAGTAAGGGATGTACAGTAAGAGTAGTGTGCTAGCAATGGAGTGTGCCTAGATAAAAGAGGGAGCAGATATGAGTAAGGCATGGCAAGCAATGCAGCAAGAAAACTAGAAGCTTAGCGATGTTTAAGCTGTGTAATGCCTGCTATAGGTGCAAGGTGCACATAGAGACATCACAATGGTACATGTCATACGTTGTATAGGAGCTTGCTTTGTGCCGTACCATACATGTCCAGCAGAGTCTGCTATACTGGAGCAGAGCAGTCCCCACAGTGCTGTAGAATACAGAGCCACAGACGTGTCTGTCAGGTTCCGCTGAGTCGGGGGCTTTCCGGAAAAGCAACACCCTTACAATGCGGACTTGACCTACGAATACTCGGGTGTCTGGAACTCCGGGGCTAGGACTCCGGGGTTCAAGACGAGGACAGGGGTAATCCCGGGATAGGGGACTAGAGTCCGGGGGTTTTGGGTTGGAGGTAACTGAGGTTAGAGGGGGTCGAGTCGCGAACCGGAGGTTCTAAGACGAGACCAAGTTAGCAAATCAAGAGTCGCGAAGTGCATACCAAAACTTAGAGCACGCGAATACTTAGGCGTGCCAGTCGAAGCGTACCAATCAAGGCATACCAGTCAAGCAAAGGGCACGCAATATCCAAAGTAAAGCAAGTAACAGTATATGTAATATCAAGACTAGCAAATACAACAGGCAGCTATGCTATAAGTACTACGGGGCCAGGTCTCGGGGTTCCGGGGGTCATTGAGTAGCAGCAGGGGCTGCATACCAGGATCACGCGTGTGGGGCGCGCGATCAATTGGCGTAGATGGAGCCGTGATGTGTGATGCGTGATGGCTGGGAATGAGTCGCGTGATCTGATCGTTGATCGGGGCTGGTGGCGGCTGATGGCGGTCCTTGATGCGCGTGATGGCAGTGTCGGCGGTCGTGATGGCGGGGCGTGTCCTGTGGGGTCAGAGGGAGGGTCCCAGAGGGTGTTCCGGGGGTGTCCCAGGGTGGGTCCGGAGGGAAGGGGTTGTGACAGTGTCACAATGTGCTGTATGACACGGTCCAGTGAATTGATAAAAGGCAGGCACACACATGCGCATGCAGGCCTGGTGGATGCCAGCAGACACTAGTGGACGTCAATGTGCATCAGTGGCCACTGGCAGGCATCAGCCTACAAGTAAAAACCTCCTCCATTAGTGGACATCATGGCATGAATAAACTCTCCTTGAGGTTTCCCACTTCCTTCCTCTCTTCCTTCCTCCCCGCAATAACTTGTGGCTGTGCATCTCCCCTTCTCTTCTTTTCCCACCCCTGATGCCAGCGTATGTTCACAAAAGGGCCCTGCAGACTTATGCAGGCCTATGCAAGCCACCAGCAGACATTCACACAGACGTACATCAACAGACTCAAACCTACGTAGGCCCATGCAGGGCACCAGCAGACATCTACAGAGGCCTACACAGGTCCACAGGGTCTGGTTGGACCAAGGAAAAAGGTAACTTCGTCTTGCCCACCGTATGTCTGTGGGGAGGAATCGAACTCCTGGCCTTGGGAAAGCCTCCAGCAATGGAACACACATTTAACTGTTGCACCACAGGCAGGTCCATTACTAACAAATAGATTCAAAGGTCAGATAACACAATAAATGAATGCCCACCTATGTTTCCACAGGTTCTTGTATGGATTTTTTGAGGTGGAAGGGGGGTAGCATACCTCCCAAAAGAGTTTTCATGGCTTGAAAGGGGCATTGGCAGCAGCCATCAGCTGGCATCCGTCGGAGTTCGTCAGTGGCCATCGTGATCCACTGGTATTTGTTGTACATCCATTGGCATCCACCAGATATCTGCTGATATCCATTGGCATCCACAAGAATCCGTCGGCAACCTCTGGCATCATCCAGCATTAGGGCAGAAGAGAAGAAAATGGGGTGCATGGACATCTGCCACATGGGATGGTGTTTTGGAAAGCGTGGGAGGTGGCAGAAGAGGGATGGGGGTGGAGAGAAAGAGGGGGAAGGGGAAAGGGGAGGAGCGTAGATGTCTGCTGGTATGCCAGCAGATATAGCAGATGTTGGACATCAGGTCAGAAGGGAGGAGGGAAGCGGGGTGGCGTGTGAGGTAGTGTGGGGAGTGAAGAGGATGGCACTGGGAAGAAAGAGGGGGAAGGATAGAAGAGGGTGCGTGAGTGTTTGCTGTCCGCTGGCATGCCAGTAGACGGTAGCTGATGTCAGCATGTGAGCCAGCTGATGTTAGTGGTGCAACCAGTCCCAGTGGTTCAGTGGAATATTCATTTATTGATATTCAATATTGTGTATAGTGGTAGGTTCTACTCCCTCTACTCCATCTTAATGGGGACTAATGGTGTGTTTTTATACGGATGCATTTTTGCTCTACATGTACATCATACTGACCTGTAGTAAGTGCCTATGGTAGTTGATCTGACCCACTTGATTTTCAGTATTGTATGGAGAGGCAGGTTCAACTTTCCTAGTCCAGACTCCCCTAGTCCACTATAATGACGTATAATGGCTTTTTATACTGCTGCATTTTTGCACTACATGTAAACTGTACTGAATTTTGATAAGGATCTGTGGTCCAATGGAATATTGATACATTGATATTTCATATTTGTGATGACCACACTTCCTGCAATAGAAGTGATCTACCAACTGGGCTAAAAGGCCACAATGTCAAGCCTGGCTTGACATGTTGCAGGCACTATTTAAGCAGTATCCAGTGTCATGATGCTGTGGGTCATGACAGTGCCCTCTCTTTAAGCATCGAGCCCTCGAGATGCCTGTGAAAGTACTGTCGGCCCCTTCTGACTGCCTGTCAGCTGCCCAACTGGGAAACACAGTGTCTGACTTGTGAAAGTACCATTGGCCCCTTCTGACTGTCTGTCAGCTGCCCAACTGGGAAACACAAGGACTCTCAGTCTCTAGTCCAAGCTCCTGGCATTCTGCCTTGTTAAATAGTAGGCCCCCTGACCTCTGCCAGTAAGCCAATTGTTCAGAGAGACCCCAATGCAACAATTCTGGACCACCCAGAATCTGCCAACTCAGGGAGTTGAACGCTTGACCTTTTAGGCTTGACATTCTGTGATGACCACAACTCCTGCAATAGAAGTGATCTACCAACTGGGCTAAAAGGCCACAATGTCAAGCCTGGCTTGACATGTTGCAGGCACTATTTAAGCAGTATCCAGTGTCATAATGCTGTGGGTCATGACAATATTGTGCACAAGAAGTGGGTTTGAATCCTGCTAGTGCACATTAGACATGACTCGACTTTGCTTTTCTAATTGTTATTTACTGATTTTTGCACTACATGTATACTGTACTAATTTTTGGTAAGGACCTGTGGTCCAATGGAATATTGATACATTGATATTTCATATTGTGCACAAGAGCCGGGTTCGAATCCCGCTAGTGCACATAATTAGACATGACATAACTTTGTTTTACTAATTGTTATTTACTACACAGTATGATAAATAAAGTAAGGTTGTAATTTTTTACAATGTCCTGTGGTCTAGCAAAATATTGTCAGTCTATATTTTTTCTACTGCACAATTCAAGGGTCTGAGTCCCCCTTGTGTAATCATTGAATAGTATGTGGTTTTTTGTATTTATGAGAGTGGTATAATGGAACAAAACAATGGGACAGTTAATCTTAGTGGACTTGAGTCCTGTCCAAACTAATTAAAATGTCTGTAGTAAAGTGCTGTAGCCTAGTACACAATACTAGAATGAGATTTATATATAATCCACAGAATGTCTTGTGGTCTAGCAGAATATTGTCAGTTTATGTTCTTTCTAGTGCACAACTGGAAGTAACGGATCAAATAGATTTATAATGGATTTGTCAGCAGCACAACGGAACAGTTAATCTTGACAAAAAATAACCAACAGAAAAGCCAAGAATTATAGTAACTCAGGATTAAATTACTCATCTGATGTGTATTTCTCCTCTTTATTAGATTCATGTAATGCATCTGAATAGAACAAATCCTCATCAAGCAGGTAGTCTGCTGTCAAAAATGCAAAGTCGTCCGGTGTATATGGCCTTTGAGGTTTGGAAAGTATGATGTCTTCATAGTTTGCTATCAGGCCTGATGATAAAGATGGTGAGGGTGACTCTCTTCACCAACAATGAATAGAGGTGGCAAAGAATTGTTGTCCATTTCCTCTTCCGCAGGAATGAACAAAGAGGGCAAATCATTGTCTTCAGTCTCCTCTTCTGCAGGAATGAACAAAGGAGGCAAAAAATCCTCTTTCATCTCCTCTTCTGCAGAAATAAACAAAGGTGGCAAAGATTTATCTTCCGTCTTCTTTTTTGCAGGAATGAACAAAGGTGGCAAAGATTTGTCTTTCATCTTCTCTTCTGCAGGAATGAACAAAGGCAGCAAAGATTCATCTTTTGTCTCCTCTTCTGCAGAAATGAACAAAGGCAGCAAAGATTCATCTTCCATCTTGTCATCCGCCACAATGAACAAAGGAGGGATACCCTCTAAGTCAGGGTCACTAATGGATAGATTAGGGATATCCACCTGGTCATTGTCAGTTTCCTCCAGCTCCATAAATGTCCAGCAAATATGAGCTGCTGGGGCAGAAAAAAGTTGAGATGCTAGTTGAACCACAACGCGAGAGTTTTCCATTGTAGGGTCATACACTAGTCCAGGTTTACTCTGACTGTAGAGGTGGTGGAATAGATGTTGTGCATTCAAGGGTTCGATATGCGTCAAGAATGGCCATTGGAGAGAGTTGATATCAGGAAGAGTGGTAAGATGGGCCATGGAGAGGCAGTCTTGAGAATCAGGCTGTTCACCATCAATACTGTTGGTATGGGACTCGATGCCTGTCAATTGGCCCATCTGAGCAAGATCCATGGACCTGGCAACAGAACTAACAATGGAAGTAGCAATGGACTTGCTGCCAGCAAACAGGTAGATCATATTGTTGGCTGTTGGGACATGTTCCGTCCTATGTAGCAACTGCTACTTGTCTAGGGCTAGAAGCGTCCACTGGTGGCCCCTGGCAGATCCGCTACCTGCAAACACACAGAGCAAATTGTCTGATGCTAGGACGGACACCAATCTATCGGATGGCAATGTCATGGACAGCCGGCGATTGCATGCCAAGAAGCTTTTAAGAGAGTAGAAGCCTTGCTGATGTACGAGAAGGCAATGCTCCAGCGCTTCATTGCTTAAGACCTGAACATCCTTTCAGCCAATGTGGTTCCACCAATCACAGCCATACAGATTTCTGATAAGACCTTGACGGCCATCAACAAACTCCAGGATCTCTGTAGGCAAAGTTTGCTGATTTTGAAGAGGGAAAAATTGGCTCATGCTTTTGATAATGTCTGGGACATTGCAGACCACATTATTCAGTAATGCAGCCCCCAGATATGACAATACAAAGTTTTATGGCACACAGTCAGATCTTAATATATTTACACATTTTGAAGTTATCTTACCAACTCCTTGTCTAGATGCTGGATAATCCATGCCTCTTCCGCTTCAAGATTTGGTGCAAGATTGCCAAATATGAAAAGTGCTGCAATGAGGCATGACTCAATGTAGTCAACAACCTCTTGCAAATTTTCTAGTATAGTGGCTTGGGACATGACATTGTGTGGTACAGAGGTAAATGCCATTGCACTCTTGCTTGTAGAAGCAGATACTGCTATGTATCAGATTTTTGTGCCTTGTAAACAAAAATGATTTTTAACAATTCCATTGCATGTGACTGTCACAAATCCATTCTAATCATCCGCTGATGGCAGCAAGCTGCATCTATCAGTTCAATCTACCTCTGCATCCATCACATCAATTCGTCTCTGCATCCGTCACATCAATCCATCTCTGCATCCGTCATATCAATCCGTCTCTGCATCTACTATTTTTGCAGTGAATCTTTTGCAGTTTGGGAGGGAATAAAATCAGGAAGCACCTGCCTAAATTTATCAATTGCTATTGAAGCCAATTCTTGCCACATGGCCATCTTTTTGTAGGCATATGATTGGAGACCTCTTTTCTTCACTGACATACCACGCTTCGACCAAATATCTGTCTGGTTGAAGAAATATTGAACTGTCCACTCTATTTCACTCATGACAAGCTGACATTCTTCTGTCCATCTGTTGTGTTGTGCTCTAGCACATAGATGATGAATATGATTAACTGAAGAGATATATTCACGAACAGATGTAATGATAACAGAAATGTTAACAAGAGGACTCACATTTAGAAATAGTTGCAGATTCATTTTCTGCATCAGAATTAGAGTGCCATATCCAAGATACCTTGATCCTTGATGAACCAGGAATGTTGGGATCTTGTATAGCTGTGCTTGCATTTAAATCCACTTTCTGTAGAACTGGATACTTTTTCTGAATGCTGGGGTCCAATCCCAGTTGCAGCAGAGCACTGCGGCATCGTGCATAGGCATGAGCCTTCATCAGAATTGAGGCCTGAATTCTTTGAAGAGATGTGCGAGCTCAAGTTTTCACATTTTTGCTTGGGGCGACCCAGACAACATGAAAATATAGAAATGATTTCTCTGCAATGAATTCCCAAAGGGCTTGCAGAAGCCTTTTAATTTAAATCAAGCACAAATTGCACTCTATCATTGTTAATGGTGAGACATTATCCATGATCATAGATGGAAAGGAGATTTCAAAATCTTCTGAAACAACTATATCTGTTGGTCCAAGGTTATCTACCAGTGGTACCAGCAGATCCGCTGGTTGTCCATTTTCTGCCATTTCATTATTGTCAAAGGCTCTGGGAACTTCATCCGGTTCCAGCAAGGCAGTCCGTCTTCTACTAGCAATAAACCTGCTCCTGTCCTGAGAAGCAGCAAGGACATTGAGTTGAATCTTTAATAGTTCTTTTTCCGCCTTGATCTTTTGCCAATCATCATTGCTTGCATGCCGATTCAAATGGCAAACCTGGTCCTGAATTGCAATTCTGAGCTTCCAATTAGTGAAATAGGTTGGGCTATTAGCAATACACCTTACTGCTGCTCCTCAATGTCAAGGGCAAGTTGAATCTAGAAGGAATGAATATCTATTGCTGCAACATCTGTTGAGTGGTTTCTACTGTCTGCTGCTATTTGGTCTTCACTTGCACTATTGAAGGTCATTGTATGAGCTTTGAGAATATCCATTGCTTTATGATTTCTCTCCTCTCTGAGCCTTTCTGCCTTAGCTGTTCTGGCTTTCCAGCTTGTTAGTAAATTCATTGATATTCTGACGGATTGCTCAGTGAAATATTGAATGGCTGCATCTCTCATCTTAACAGCAGTCCTATACTTTCGACATAGAAATAGAACCATGTCAAGCAGCCTCTTCCAGTTTAAGTCACACATGTGATTATCAAGGATTTCTGCCCAATGTGCCAAGGTAGCCATATGGGCCATCTATGAGACTTTATTTAGTGTAGACCAGAGACTTTCAATTATCTCCCTAGTCAAATGACCAGCCCTGGGAATGAAGTCCTATTGCAAAGTCCACAAGTAGATTATCCAGCAGGACTTCTCTGGCCTCGGCAAGCCGTTCAGAAAATTTGATACACCACTGGCATGCTATGTCATATACCAGTAGGAGACGCTGAATTTCATCCATGTTGGTTGTTTTAACTGCCCGTATGATGGAAAAGTCTGTGTAAACCTGGCCTTCACCATGAGTCAAGTTTGTTACACTATTAAAAGCAAAGCAGCCGTGCTGTGTACATGCTGTTACAACAATACTAGTAATGTCACATGACTTGTTCATTATCAGAGCCTTTTCAATAGCTTTAAATGTGTTTTCACAAGCGGCTTCCTAGACAGACGGAGGTCTAGCAGATAGCCAATGGACAGGATTGAATTGATGAGCGGACAGCGGACAGATAGAGTCAAAGAATGTCACTCACTGTTGGCTGTTTCTTTGTGTGCTTGAGATAGTAGGTGAGCTCATCCCTCCTGGCCATCATACCACCATCTTCTGAATGCCATACATCATGAGCAGGATTAGAATGTTGGGCGTAATCTGCCTTGAAGTTGCCATCCATCATTAAAAAACAATTGAACTTCCACTGGACGGAATCTTCTTTTCAGTTAAATGGAAGATTGACTCCTGGTTGGGGACAAGTTGAACAGAATATTGCAAGTTCACCATGGTCTGGCACCATAAGATGCCTTGATTTATCATGGCTGAAGCCTGCCCACTTCAACTTCTTCAGCCACCATCATGAATGAGAAATTTGTCGTAGCTCGTGGTAAAGGTTATTCACCTCACCAGAAGATGCAATCGGGGAAGTTATTCTTGCAATTTTCTGCCAGTACTAGTAGGTGGATGCTTTGCACTCTAGATTTGTCAGACAGAAGTCATTCAGCACAGCCATTGTAAAATATGTTTGTATCCAATCAAATATACTGAAGACCAGCTACGAGCAGATGTCCACCAAGACATCTATTTCAGAACACTCACATGAAATGACAGTGATGTAGTGTACTCCAGTTGTGTGAACAATTCATTGTATTGGATTCCCAAAGCAATCATATCTGTTCATATGGAACCCATTCGTGGCTGGCCAATCTTCTGGAATATCTTCTATTGGCACATTATTCTCTGGTTTCTGTTGCTCTTCCTCTTCCATGATTTGATCAAGGCTGGCATCCTGAAGTCTGCTCAGGAAATCTGAAGTTATAGATGGATGTGCTGCCGGATGTCCTGGGTCGCTATCTGCTGATAAAAGTTCAACATCCAGTTGATATTCGAGTTGTAGAAACTCTTGCTTCTGAATGTCCTTTTTCCGCTTGTGGTCCTCAAAAGCCCTGACTCTGACCTTCCCTTGATGACAGTTTGCAAGCAATGAATTGTGTTAGATATAGAAAGACCCTCCAGTATCCAACATATTCATTGGTTGGAAATACCTACCATTCTATTCTTCAGGTCAGTGAAATGGGTTGGAGTCATGCGTGCGGCAGAAACATCTATAACAGAATATTCTTGATCCAATGCAATCACAGCATCGCCATCATGTGAGGTAATGGTCAGGATAAGCAAGGCAATCAGTAACGTCATCCATTGATTCATGACCAAGCAATCCATTGAGCAACTGTGAAACATGGTTGATGAAGTCATTAATATGATCTGCTTGTGTCTATGTATAAACTTGAACAATTTGCTCTCAATAATAGCATATATTCAAATCATCTTTATATGCCTTATGAATATGGGCATTGTATCATCTACATCATCTACCATTGGATTATTGTCCAAGTGTGCAAAGTTATCATCATCTGCAAATGCCACAGGTGGTGCACTAGTTACAATGGGAACAGGACCTAGTAGTAGCCATTGTGTTATGAGGACTGGCAACCCTCATATGTTCTGAGTGAGTCGTGTCCTTTCCTCAGCAAACGGGATAAGGTCCCTTTGTCTGATGACTGTTGTTTTTAGTCGCTTGCATTTCTTCAGAGAGTTCAGGTTTATGATCAAAATATCTATGGCCAGGACCTAGTCATTGTACCAGAGATCTAATGAGACCGCTCATTGATATTGGCAATATGCCTCAATTTGGATGGGCCAGATACCAGCAGACAGCAAACTTTATCCGTTGAAGACAAATAAAATGTGTTTGTCATCAACAGACACTGAACGGAAATGTATATTTTATCATATAATCCTTTGGTTGAGAACTGTGTGGTTGCAGAAGATTATATTGTCTACAAATATGTCTGCCCTCCTGCAACTGCCTGAACCAATATTTTCACCAAAGAAAAGACAAGTGGAACTGATATTTACAGTGGAAGAAAGATCTATCTTTGAACCATATAAGGAACTCTACCACTTCTCAACTACTCCTCAAGCTTGGACTGCTATCTTGAAGGATAAAATCCTAATAGATATCTTTAACTACTGGGCCACTAAGGGGACAGAGCCAAAAACAGTGAAAGAGTAGGCAGAGAGAATCAAAGTAGGTACAGCAACTCATTGCAAAGAACTAGACATCATTTGCTTAAATAGAAGGTTGTCCAGTATATCAAGAATTGCTGGCACCCTTATTATCAGCATAAAGATCCAAAGGTGCTCCTGAAAACTTCACTGCGAGATGTTGTCTGGCAGACAATGGCAAAAGAGATAAACAAGGAGATCCAGAACTTGTTGAGAAGTAAGGATCACAACGCCTCGAAATTGGATGCATTTGCACAATATAATGTGGCTGTCAAAAATGTTATGCATCAACTCACACTGCAGAAGGAAAGTTGTTTACAGAAGATAGTGGCAGAATGGAGTGAAAAAGAAAATTTGCCAGAAATTCAGCACAAGTTGGTACTCCTTCCATCTTCCATCCATCCTCTATTTGTTGTACATCTATCTGCTTGATTCCGCTTTCTAATCATTGTCTCTCCAGGAAGGCCGTTTGAAGCATGTGGACGATGCAGATGTGCTTTGATTTAGAGAGATAGACATGTTGAGTTGGACTGTTGTTGGTTGATATGCAGATGAAGGCATGACTATTAGAATGTATGTGGTGCCATCATTCTTTAAACAATTTTGACACCAATTATAGTCATGACAATATGTCATACTTGACTCATGCTAACCAACCTACCTTTCAAGACTCCTTTCCTGACCTTGTTAGTGACCTCAACAAGAAGATGATGGATTACATGTCTGCTCTTCTTGGTAGAGACATGCCATCCAATATGCAATCACTCCATAATTTGACTCTTCCTATCTTTACATGCCATGACCTCATACTTGATTTGGATAGGAATAGATTCCCAATATTACTAGCAGATCCAGGACCAAATATATTTCAAACTCGGGCAGAATTGGAAATGCTTGTCTGAGACTATCTAAATACTCATTACAGTGAATCCTAGTTTTCTCCATCTTTGCTCATCATCTGATCACTCCATCAAAAATTGCGTCTGGTTACCAGTATGAATCTGCTCCTTACAAGGCAGTGAGGACCAATGATCAGCAATTCATATATTCAAGGTATCTTCCAGAGGGTCTGATATTCCAAGATCTCCATAATCTTAATCAGCCTGAGCTATTGCATCTGCTAAACTTCTGGAGAGACCGTCAAGGACAATATGGATCCAGTGACACCTTCTGCTGGATGGTTCATCTCAACCGTTACAAGCAGCCAGTAGCTGCCGAGTACAGCACCTGAGCTGATCATGAAAAAAATATGGCAGCAGTAGTAGCATGTAAGGCTACATGCAAAAATGGAGAGAAAAATCGGAAACAGAGGCCAACACCATCAGCGGTAGTTAATGGCAACAGTAAGACCATCACTAATGATGGAGCCGCTGATAGCGGATCTGCAGCCAACATAGAGTAGCAACTGGAGCCTACACTTCCCCTGTCACCTAGTACTGCCTGACTTACAGGAGGAACCCCCTGTCTTGTGCTCACCGCACACTTCCCAGCCTCAACACCACAACAGATCCACGGTTTACAATAAATCCTGACCAAATGTATCAGCTTCCACTCAATCTATTCATGACAAATGTGGTAATGATACAGCAGTAGTAGATGCCACTACCATCCACCTCTTACAACAAAAAGGATGGAGCCATCCAGACCCTCCAATTAATGGCCCTAGTGATAGTTCCCCTAGATATAGAATGTCAAGAAGAGTGCTCAACATTCTTCAAGATAAGGACAATGACCAATTTGAAGGTGAGGGAAGGCCGGCATTACAAAACCAAAAGAAGCACAAGGCATTGCCTAACCAATTGTCAACAAATTCCAAGCGACCTCACAAGTCTCAAGCACAAATGCTACAGGAAGATGCAGCTCAATACATTGATATGTCTATACCAGCGAAAAGGAGTAGCAGCCGCACTAAGGTCATTTGACCAGTCCGCTGTCATTGATGTGGGGAAGGGGGAAATGTTACATTACATTTTTATAAACTATAGTCTTACAAAAATGTAGCAATGTCTGCAATGTCTATCATAATAAAAAAAAAATTGTACAATAACAAACTGTCCATCTTCACTTGTCTTCTGTTGCCTTCCGTCTCTCAGTAAGCCGACTGGATGATCAGGTCCGTTGCATCAGCGGCCGACTACTTCGGAAGTTGCTGCGAGCCTGTTCCCTTGGGCCAGGGAGAGGGTCCTTAGCAGGGACTGGTGGAAGGACAAAAGATGGTTGAGGGGGTGACAGAGATGTTTGTGCAGGAGATGTCCCTGAGGATGTTTGTTAAGCAGGGACGGAGCAATGGTGAGAGCAGATAAGTCAGTGGCGTGATGAGATTGGTCAGTGGTGAGGGCAGAGGTGTCACCAGTGAGAACAGATATGTCAGCAGTGGCAGGGGATTGGTCAGTGATGGGGTCAGGAGTGGTTTCTTCCTCTTCAACGATGGGACCAAGTCCACTGTGCCCTGTTGGATGCACTGCCACATCATCCTGAGCTGACGGACTGGAGGGATGGGTAGAGATGTGAAGTTGATTCTGCAAAGTGTCAACCACATCCCAAATATTGCAGATCTGCTCTTCCGTCTGACAGATCCGTCCGGCATAGTCTTCAAGTGTCTCATCTGCAAGAGAAACATTTGTTTGCAGAGTTTCTTGCAGCCACCGAGCATGTCAACCTGAGTCTGGTCTCCATCCTGTCCAAACAGCTCTCCACCCCTGCTATTACACCAGCCACAATGTCCTCACTGTGACTAGACTTCATTGCCCGCTCCTTGCCCTTTCCCTTGACCGGAAGAGGATCTGCTGGGCAGTTGAAGGTCGATGGTTGGGATGGATGGACGGACAGTTTTGATGGTCCTGCGATTGGACTAGCTGGTTCATCTGCTAACTATTGGTTAGCTATTTGAGCAGGAAAAAAGTTTCATACCGTCATCACTCTCAATAATCATCACTGACTTCTTTCTCAGTGGTTTTTTTGTCTTTCCCTTGTTGCTGGGCTTAATAGTTTTCTTGACAATCGTCAGGCTGCATGTTCATTTGCGAATGAGCTGGCAGGGATCACATGCGGTGCTGCCCTTTGTCCTGACATACTGTAGCCGCTTACTTGTGCAATATTGGCAAGGGGAGTTGATGTGCTGTCCTTAGATACCTGCCCAACAGCATTTCTCCAGTAATTTCTCCCTTCGGTATCCTGCCATCTTGTTCTTCCTCTTCATCCTTGTCCTCATCCTTGTCCTCCTGCTCCTTCTGTCAACGATAGGTACCAGGAGGACGTTGACCAATATAGGTCACCTATTTTGGCTTCTTGGGATTTGGCGACAGACCAGACAAATCTCCTGCTGCCAGCCTATGACCTATCTAGTCTTTTTGTGCCAGTGCCTTTGATAGATCAGGTTGTTCTTCACTCTCACTTGATTCTTCCCCTCTTCCACTCCTCTGGGTCTATTTCTTCGCAGCATCCTTCAACCGCCTGGTCATATCCTCGTCAGAAAGCTTGCTCTGAAGTAGCAGGATAACTTTGTTGATGAAACTTCTCCTGGCATCAAGGAGGAGTTTCTTGTCATCCTTGATGTCCCTAACCATGAACCACATATCAATCTACAGGACGACTATTAGTGCATGTCTATTAGGCAGGAGTGCTTGTATCTTATCAGATCCTTCTGCTGTGCTTTGAGTTGACGCAGGTCTCCTCTGAGAGCAAGGTATAATACTCAAACATTTGTGTCAACGACCTATTGGTGGAGTTCTTCATTAGACATGGCAGATGAAGGATTAAAGAAACAGACAAGAACTTTACACGAAGCAAGTTCTGAAAATAGATATCATGTGATCCTGTTTAAATTACAAAAGAAGTTTGATTTATTGCTTGACAAAACCTTACTTTGTTTATCTTACAGTTTAGTAAATAACAATTAGCTAAGCAGGTCAAAAATTGCAAACATTTTAATATTTATTGCACTAAGCAGGAGTCGAACCCATCTACTGCAACACAATGAACACCAATGGATAATATTCTACTAGACCATTGATGCTTATTGTACACTGCTATAGCCTAAATAGATATCATGTCACCTTGTTTAAATTAAGACCTTACTTTGTTTATCATACTGTGTAGTAAATAACAATTAGCTAAGCAGGTATAGTCTAAATAGATATCATGTCACCCTGTTTAAATTAGGACCTTACTTTGTTTATCATACTGTGTAGTAAATAACAATTAGCTAAGCAGGTCAAAAATTCTAAACAGTTTGATATAAATGTACTAGTAGGAATCGAACCCGTCTACTGCAAGACATAATAAAGACCAATGGATAATATTCTACTAGACTACCGATACTTACTGTACATTGCTATGATGTAAATAAACATCAGTCTAATATTCTGTGTGTGGTCAAAAATATTTGAGTTTGATGTCAATGCACTAGGGGGAGTCGAACCCACCTATTGCAAAATACAAGGAATACCAATTGGAAATATTCCACTACACCACAGACGCTTCATGTATAATGCTATGGTATAAATCAATATTAGTCTAATATTCCGCTACACCCCATGGTTTTTCTCTTTCCTGTATACTTCTATAGTGTAAATAAATATCAGTCTAATATTGTCAATTCAATACGGATGCACAGTTGCAGTAAAATCTCTATCCGTTCAAATTCTATATGGGTCCGTTTGTGCACTACATAAACACCGTCCTGACTTGTAGTAAGCACCTGTGGTACAATGGAATATTCACAACTTGATATTTCATATTGTGCACAAGAGATGGGTTTGACTCCTGCTAATTCACATTATATAATAGCAGCAGGCCACTGACGTCCGCTAGTATCATGAATTTGATCCATTGAAAACTCCAGAGATTTCTGCAGTGGCATAAGATAGACGAGGTTGCACATGTGTTCATTCTAGTGCTCATGACCAGTTGATAATACACTATAGCTAGCTACCTTTGTGCTGGTCTTTGTAAAAAAGGTAGCCAGTCCTGGTGTATCATCACTTGTCATATGTACTGGAATGATCTCATGCGTTGATAGGCTTCTACTCGGACTGAGCGCATCAAGAGATATTATAGGCCAACCAACACTTGACGTACTCAGGACTCTAGCGACTAGTTGGGAATATAGAGCAGCTCTAGCTCTGGCAACCTACTACAGGATTTAGATATTTATTCTAACCCCTAGCTACCAAGCCTTCAGCACACTCCATTCACCTATCCCAAGGACGAAGGAGGCTCATAACGTATAGCGCCAACACGACGGTGGGAAAGGACTCTAACTAAACCCCGATCACTGCCAGAAGGAGCCAGCAGCAGGCCCTGCCATTTGACGAGGCACTTCAATCAGAAGTCTAAAAGGATCAATGATGGCAGCATTGGATATACTTAAATCCGACATCTGGACCTGTCAGAAACTGATACAATGTGTAGCGCTGACATTAGCGCTTACGGCGTCTGTCGAGGATTTTCCTGACCATACCTCAGAACAGCCTGGCCAATTGGAGTTATAGTAAAAGTGAGCAGACTCATACAATTCTAAGTCAATATAGAGTCGCCACTGGTCGCCGTGGGTCATAACACCGTTGGTCACCATCAGCCATGTGCAAAAGGTTGCCGTTGACAGGTCGCCATTAGAGGAAACCACAAGGAGAGGCGCTAGGAGGTAGCGCCGCAGATAGACTTGTATCTTGGCAAACACAGTAGCGCATAGTATATAAAATAGCTACTTTATATGTATATAAAAACGAATTGTAACCCCTTGAGCAGACAGTTACCCTTAGCATTCAAATTGCACTAGCTTTCTTTGACTTCATCACTAAGTCAGGCGCTAGCCTCATCTACCTCGTCTTCATCGTTTACGGTGCCACCTACAGGCACAATACGCTGTGCTACTCGTTTTTTCTTCAATATCTTTGTGTAAACTACGACACTTACCATCTGCCAGGTAGCCCCCAAAGCACTATAATCTAGCGCATCGTTTTACCACCTCCACTCGAGCACACCAGGACCCTGTCAGGACTCCTCACAACTACACACACCAAGCGCTGGAGACGGCGTTGTACTGCGTATATGTCCAGCGCACCCAACCACAGTTGGTGTCATCAGCATCAACTCCTCCATTCTATCCCACTTCAGTAATTTCTAGAGTTTTGGTCAGATCAACTACTACAGGTGCTTACTACAGATCAGTACGATGTACATGTAGAGCAAAAATGCACCCATATAAAAACACACCATTAGTCCCTGTTAAGGTGGAGTAGGAGGAGTAGAACCCACCACTATACACAATATTGAATATCAATAAACAAATATTTCACTGAACCACTGGGACTGGTTGCACCACTGACATCAGCTGGCTCACATGCTGATGTCAGCTACCGTCTGCTAGCATGCCAGCAGACAGCAGACACTCACACACCCTCTTCCACTCTTCCACCTCTTTCTCCCCAGTGCCATCCTCTCTACTCCCCACACTACCTCACATGCCACCCCCATCCACCACATGCACCCTGCTTCTCTCCTTTCTCCTGACCTGACGTCCGCTGGCATACCAGCAGACACCCATGCTCCTCCCCTTCTCCCTTTTCCCTCTTTCTTCCCACCCTCATCCCTCTTCCGCCACCCCCCACACTCTCCAAAACGCCACTCCATGCAGCAGACACCCACACACTCTGTTTCCTTCTCTCCCACCCTGATGCCAGACAATGCCAGACAATGCCGGAGGTTGCCGACGAATGCTAGCAGGTCATGACAGCTGCTGACAAACTCCGATGGATGCCAGCTGATGGCTGCTGATGCCAATGCCCTTTTCAAGCCACAAAAACTCTTTTGAAAGGTATGCCACCCCCCTTCCACCTCAAAAAATCCATATAGGAACCTGCAAAAATGTAGGTGGGCATCTGTTCATTGTGTTATCCAACCTTTGAATCTATCTGTTAGTAATGGACCTGTGGTGCAATGGTTAAATGTGTGTTCCGTTGCTGGAGGCTTTTCCAAAGCTAGAGGTTCGATTCCCCCCTACAGGCATACGGTGGGCAAGACGAAGATACCTTTTTTCTTGGTCCAACCAGATCCTGTGGACCTGCATAGGCCTTTGTGAATATCTGCTGATGCCCTGCACAGGCCTGCATGAGCCCACATAGGTTTCAGTCTATCAACATACGTCTGCATGGATGTCTGCTGGTGGCTTGCATAGGCCTGCATAGGTCTGCAGGGCCCTTTTGTGGACGTATGCTGGTGTTGGGGGTGGGAAAAGGAGGGAAGGGGAGGCATGCAGCCATGAGTTATTGTGGGGAGGAAGGGAGAGGGGAGAGAAGTGGGGAACCTCGAGGAGGGTTTATTCATGCCATGACAACCACCAATGGAGGAGGTTTTCACTTGTGGGCTGATGCTTGCCGGTGGCTGCTGACACACATTGACATCTGCTAGTGTCTGCTGGCATTTGCCGGGCCTGCGTGTGCATATGTATGCCCACCTTTTATCGATCCACTGGACTGTGTCATACAGAACATTGTGACACGTCTGCAGCTCTGTATTCTATGGCACTATGGGGACTACTCCACTCCAGTGTAGCGGACTTTGCTGGACATGTATGGTATGGCACAAAGCAAGCTCTCATACAACATATGACACCTACCGTTGTGATGCTCTACCCTGCAAGATGCATAGGTTCCATGTGCATAATTGCAGCAAGCAAGCTAGAGACGTTTAGACCCTTGACAACTATGAACTTAGCTAGTGCAAAAGAGATCTGAACCATGAGATGGACTGAGGTGCAAACAGAGTACTCTGTTCTGTTTTTTAACTAATGACAATAGTAAATATTTATAGTAAAACTGAGTTCACTGTTGCCAAGTAGCTAAGGGTTGCTAAGGTGCAGTGAACTGTAAGCAATGTAATTAAATGTCATGCATTAAACTAAATAATGAGAAATAAAATAAAAAAGCTGTCTAATTGACTGAGGGAGGGGGGCCAAGAGATGTTAGCACTAGGGTAAATGCCAAGCAGTCTGTCATGAGTAAATGTTATTATGCCTAATTTGTAAGCGCTGTCATCAGCTAGCTGTACCATGTGCTGATTGATTGATGCCAACTGTCAATGCTTGCCAGCAGTGTGATGCCAGCTGTCATGCCATGTGTGGCTGTTGGGTAAGGCTTAAAATGGATAAATTGTATGTGCCAAGTTCAGGACAGGTGCAGCAAGGTGTCCAAAGCCGATGCTGAGCCTGCCATTGATGCACCTAGTCTGTGTGGGGTCCTATCACTAGAGCTACTGGTAAGTAATTCTGGAAGTTCTGAGTCACAGTTAGAAGATACTCAATGTCTTCTGTTGATGCAATGTTGGCAACATTGGGCAGAGGTTGGCCCTGATTGGGGTCCCAGTACCTGGATCAAGTATCTCTAAATTAGGCACTAACACTCTACTGGCTTCTCATCATGCTCAAAGTCATTCTCCTGTAGCTATGGACTCTTGCACTGCTCTTTGCATACAGGACAGCAGAGCATTGTCAGGATTGGCTCTGACAGTTGGAACAGGAATGTGACTGGATTAACAAACTTGCTGAATCTGTAGGTCATCTCTTTGCTCATCTGGTTTAGGATAGCACTGAGTAACTCCTCCTGAGTGGACACCAGCATCATCATCAATGGCAATTAGTTTTAGTTGATCTGGCATTAATGATGCCCAAAAGTTGATCAGTAGCAGATATAGTTTACGGCTACTGACCTGTGTAACAATGCATTGGATATGCTAAGATTGAGGGAGTCCTGGGCAGTTTCCAGAGAACAAGTCAGAAAATGAGTCAAATGGCAAGATTTGGTGAAAGTCAGTAATGGTAGTCAGCAAGGATGTGTGGTAAGGAAAGTGCGCCAAAGATGAAGTGTGCCTAAAAGGAGTAGGGAGATAAATATGAGTAAGTGCAGCAAGAGGATGCAGGAAGGAAACTAGAGGCTTAGTGATGACTAAGCTGGATGATACCTGCCATAGGTGCAAGGTGTGTAGGTTCTGTAAGCGTAACTGCAGCAAGCAAGCTAAGAGTATTCAAACAATTGACGACTATGAACTTAGTCAGCTCAAAAGAAATCTGAACTATAGTGTGAACTGAGGGGTGTAAAGTGGGGTACTCTGTTCTGTGGTAATTAATGACAACAGTAAGTATTTATAGTGAGAAACAAGTTTCCCATTGCTAAGGGGCTAAAGGTCACCCAGGGATGGTAAACTGTAAGTAATGTAATTAAACATCCTGTATTAAACTAAATGTTGAGAAATGAAACAAGCAAGCTGTCTGTCTGGCTGAGGGAAGGGTGCCAAGAAGTGTTAGGCATCAGAGTAAACATTAGGCCATTCATCATGAGTAAATGGCATTATTCCTAATCCATAAGCACTGTTGTCAGCTAGCCATGTCATGTGCTGATTGATTGATGCTAACTGTCAATGCTTGCTGATGGTATTGATAGGACCCTATACAGGATCAGCACATCAATGGCAGGCTACAGCAACATAGCACTGGCTTGGGATATCTTAGCATACGCTAATTAACCAATTTTGGCAATATTTGATGGCCACACATGGCAAGAAGCAGATCTGATCAATGATAGCGCTGACAGCAGACAGAATGACAACTGACGGATGGCATCAGTCACTGATAACAGCGCTTAAAGAGAAGCCTGATGATTTATCAAAAACTGACTGACAGCTTGGCATTTGACCTTGGCGTCTAACATTGCTTAGCATCTTGATTTGGCGCCTGACATTGCTTAGTATTTTAGACAGACAGAAGGTTGATGGCTTGATGGTTTAGCATCGTGATCTGCTGCCTGACATCACTAAGCGTCTTGAATGGACGGTAGGATCTGAAACTGTTGGAGCCACTCCTATGAAATTTTCCAAGTTCACTGCACTTTGGTGTTGTTAGTTACTTGGCAACAGTGACCTTGTTGTAGTATAAAAGTGCTTACCGACTTGTACATAGGAATCAGAACAGAGTTTCCTGTTCCACCTTTCTTCAGTCCCTCTTACGACTCAAATCTCATTTATGGTCAGCAACGTCAAAGTAATCAGCCATTGCAGACTATTGCTAGCCAATGTCATACTCATGCCTTGCAGCTATAGCAGGCATTAACATCGCTTAAACTTCGCTAAGCTTACCGTGTTCTTGCCACTTACATTGCCGTGTTCACTTACCGCTTCTTCTATAGGCGCTTTTTACCTTAGGCTTAATACTTGCCAACCCCTTTCAGACTTTACCTTATTTTAATAGGCACGTTCTCTGGGACTTGCTCGGGACTCCTCTCATCACTAATAGTGTGCTCAACACAAGTTTTTGACATGGTAACACTATTTCTACATTTGTTACTAACTAAACTTTGGCCATCATCAGCATGATGCCAGCTGTCATTCCAGCTGCTGCTGGTGCTATCACTGATTGAATCTATTGTTTGCTATGTGTGGCTGCTGGGTAAGGTCTAAAATGGGTAAATTATATATGCCAAGTTTAGCACATGCACAGCAAGGTGTCCAGAACCAATAACGAGCCTGCTGTTGATGCACCTAGCCTATGTGGGGTCCTATCAGCATAGTGGTTTGATCATAGAAAGTAGTGATGGGAGTAAGGTTTAGGAGATGATAGCTGTCTTCATGACTTTTGCAGAACTTGACATGGTATGTTTTGTATATCTTCCTGGTGCCCTTCTCATAGCATTTGTATGCTTTTGAGTTTTGAGCATAGCCAACCAGAATATATTCAATTGATTGTGCATAGATTTTAGGGTTATGTTCAGCCAAGATCAAGACATATGTCTTACAGCCTATTTCTTGCAAGTAGCAATAATTAGAACAATGGCCTGTCCAGGCTTTGTGCAGTGTGATGTTCTAAAGTGATTTAGTAAGAGTTCACTTGCGTAGATGGGATGCAGTCATGTAAAATTTGTCCTACATGTTTAGGAAGCATTCTGCTGCTATCCTCATAGTTGTGCTTTTCCCATCAGGGTACAGTGCATGTGTTCAACCATGCCCAATATGTGCCAAAGTATAAGCAACCTCAAGCTGCTGTTCCAAGCCTTGGGACAAGAGCCATCTAGTGTGATACTTGCTTAGCTTGCCCTGTATTTTATTTTTGTGTGCAATCTGCCATGCTCTGAGGTGTGTAAAGGCCTCTGCTTTATGCCTAAGCAGTATTGACCAGTATTTGCTTGTGTAGTTGTCAACTATATTCATGATATATTTATAGCCACTGCAAGATACTATAGCCTGAGGGCCCATAAGATCAACTCAGACAACCTCTAATTTTTGCATCACTTTCTACCTTCCTCCTGCATCTTTGAAACTGTGTTCCTTGTCTGTTTCCTGAGAATACATGAGCTATATTTTGGTGGCTTTGAGAAGAAGATAGAGGGCATACCTGAAACTATTTTAGATTTAGCCATATCTAGGATGGTCTGATACAGTGGCTCAAAAAACTGTCCCAATGTTTCATACCTTTTGAAAGATGATATTGGCATGAAGGAGGAGAAGTACCTAAAATCCCAATTGAATCATGTAAAATACTTTGGCATTGTTTATGTAATTGAGATCAAAACTGATGGAGCAATAGCTATTTTAAAATATTCACTCATTGGGACAGTTGTTTGAGCATCTTTAATTTTAGTATCTAGTACTTTGTATGTCCTCCATTTGCCTTGATAACTGCTTGAATCCTTTTAGGCATGCTTTTTATTAGTTTTTGGCATACCTCTGGTGGTATTTTATCCCACTCCTTTGCAGCCCTCTCCCATAATTCATGCACACTATGAAGAGGTGTTTCATATTGCCTAAGTTGCTCCTTGAGGTACTCCCAGAGATGTTCAATAGGATTGAGATCAGGGAATTGGGCTAGCCACCAAAGGACATCAAAGTTGCTATCCTCAAACCACTTGTCAGCCCTCTTGGAGTTGTGTTTGAGGTCATTGTCCTGTTGAAAGTAGTGGGTACCCTCCTCCATCTCCAACTTCTCAGAGCTCTCCTTTGCTCCATCATTTAAAATTTCACAGTACTGCTCTGCATTTATGATCCCCACTACCTTCACAAGCTTTCCTATCCCATTCCAACCCATACAGCCCCATACCATGAGATTATTTCCTCCTCCATGCTTTACAGTTAGTTGTTTGGTCTGAAATGCCTTCTCCTCATAGCTTCTACACATACTACTTCCTATCTGACCCAATCCTGTCAATTTTTGTCTCATCAGTCCACAACACCCTTTTCCAGTCCTCTATAGTCCAGTTCTGATGCTCCTGAGCCCATTTAAGCCATAGTTGTCGATGTCTAGCTTTGAGCATAGAAACTTTTTTCTTGGTAGCAGACCAACACCCCTCCTCCTTCAACACATTCTGGACAGTCTGGGAAGAGACAGGGTTGGAAATGATGTTGTTAATAAAATTGGTGGCCTGGACAGCTGTATCAAGTCTCCCAGTTGAGATTTGCTGAACAATAGCCTGTTTATCACATGGAGTAAGCTTAGCAGGATAGCCTCCAGGATGGTTTTCCTTGTCCATCTCCAACTCTCTACCAATCCTCCCAATAGACTTCTCTAGACCAATTTGAGCCCCAATCTGATGCAGAGAATACCCTTGAGCAAGAAGAGAAGCAACAGTAGAGCATTATGTAGGAGGAATAAGTTTCATGATGGTGGTTGAAGGTCAAGATGTGGTTCAACCAGCTTGAACTACTCCCAAATACATCTAAACATGGTCACATGACTTTGTTTATATTCCCACATGCAACTTACTCTTTATTTCTGAGTAAAATAGGGATAAACCTGAAAAATTAGAGATGCTCAAAAAACTGTCCCAATGAGTGAATATTTTAGAATGGCTATTGCTCCATCAGTTTTGATCTCAATTACATAGACCTAGATCCAGGTTCATTTTGTAGTTACAATGCTATAGTATTTTATATGATTTAATTAGGATCTTAGGTACTTCTCATCCTTTATGCCAATGTCATCTTTCAAAAAGTATGAAACATTGGGACAGTTTTTTGAGCCACTGTAGTTGGCATGTCCAAAACAACAATGCAAGGTCTCCAGGTTAGCAGTGTGCTGTATCATGAATGCATGATGTTGAGAGGTTGCAAAATCAAGATTTAGATGGTACAGGCATTGGTCAGAGATAAGAGAGCCTTGCACTATAATTGCTTGAGTAAATCTGTTGACAATTTTTACAGAAATGTCATTGAATATTGAGTCAAGGCCAGAAAGAGATGCTAGAGAGCTGACAGATATGAGGCAAACTGTGGCATTTAGAATATACAATGTGTTTTGGAGGATCATGTCAGTGCCTTTAGCTATGTGGAGTCTGATATTTTCAACATCCATAGCAGCTACAGTAGAACTGCCAAGTCCCTTCACATTGCATAGTAGAATTGGTCATAGGAAGATGAAGTTGTTTTGGCATGGAGATATGTGAACTGTTGCACTGGAGTCTACAAGAAATGGCATGGAATCTAGTGCTGTAAGTAGAGCACATTTTGTTCTGATCTTCTTTGCATGCGTATCCCAGCATATATTTATGCAAGATTTTTTGGAGCGGTGAACCCTATATGTCCTCAATATTTCATAGTCTGATCTGATGGTAGTTGTGTAGAAGAGGCAGAAACACCTGCAAATATAGCAGTTTCTGGGGGAGTAGGAAGTTGTCCTAGTTGGGTGAGCTTAACATACCATAATTTTCTATCCAAACCCATGACAGCGACAAAGAATTTTGTCTAAGCAGTGGGTTTTTCAGTCATGCCTTTCTGTGTGTCAGATCTCTCCTTCTGTGCTGCTTTTTTTGCTTTTTGGGCTTCGGAAATAGACTTTCCTGTCATTCCTCCATCTTTCTAAACACAAAATGCCTTTGTATGACTCCTGCATGAATGTTTGAGTACAAAGCAGTTTTTGCAACATATTGTTTCTGGCCTATGATTATGGCCTGGTAGATGTAATCCCTAAGATTACGACTACCTAATTACTTACATCCGTGACGTTACTTCTACATACTTTACATCCGGGATCGGGATTCGGGAAACACTCTTGGATCCGAACTCTCATTATCTCTCTCTCGTGTTTTCTCTTGCTCTCTACATACGTACATCGCTTACCGCTAGGACAATATAGCGGGGTTCTATCGTCTGGCTGTGTTTGTTACTTTTCTTGTTTAGTGAGGACAACGTCCTACACTTTTTTGACGATATCGACTCTTGCTATTGGCTCTCTGGGTAGCAGCACTAGGACAACAGTCTTTCAGAAGATTAGATTCCACTCCCATGGAAACTGGTGTCAAGAGTCTCTGTGGACTATCGCTCGTTTTTTTTTATGCATATATTGTGTGCATCGCCCTATTTGGAGGTGCCACGTCATAATTGTACATCATGCTGTCTCGCACACCTTCGACTTCGATTCCTTTGACAACTCGTAGCATAACGCAGAAACAAATAGAGTTGTCATCACCGTTGACTTCTATACCATCAACTACGGGCAAGGCGGTGAATTCAGATGTATCGGGGAATATCCCAATTCCCACTTCTTTGCAGACTCGTGTATGACGTAAATGCATTCCTTCCTCCGACAGCTCTTCGTCACCGTCCCCAACTCCCTGTGTCATGAACACCACGACGGACACTGGGCCTAAACAGGCCACTGTAGAGAATCGGTACACTAAGCCGCCCATTTTGACTGAGGGCGATCTGAGCCCTAAAACTGCTAAAGATTATGAGACTGCCTGCCGCGATTTTTTCGACACAAAAGAAATAGAGGAAGACGACCAAGTCCGTCGTGTGTTGGTCGGCATCAGAGACCATCGTATGCACAATTGGATTTCAGGCCAACGAGACCGTATTGTCAAACTGTCCTTTGAGGAGTTTATAAAGGAGATCCGATCAAAATATCTTCCGCACGACTGGGAGCTGAAAGTTTGTATTCAAATTCTTTCAGCTAATTTCAATCATAGAAAGCAAACTTTTTGGGATTTCGCGTCTTACATTCAGAAACAAAATTCTCTCTTGCTCGGCACTCCTTTCCATTTCGAACTCGACAAATTACAAACGCAAATTGAAGCTAAATTGGATTCCGCCTTATCTGTCGTTTATTTCGAGCGCCAATTAGATGCCACAACTGACTTTCATGTGTGGTTGAATAGTATCCGTCTCATTGATGAAACTCGTTGCCAAACAGAAAAACGAGCAAGGGAAATTGCAGATGAAGTATATTGTTAGGCGAAAAAGCCTCTTACCAACACAAATTGATCGAATGCATTGGCGACGCAAGGAAGCTCATCCAGTAGTAAAGGAAGACTTCCTCCATTAACGGACGACGAGAAGCGTTTATTACGTGAAAATAGTGGTTGTTTTCGTTGCCGTCGCCCTTTTGTGTCTTGTCGAACCAGTAATTGCACCGAGCCGTTTCCAGACCCAGCTAAATACCAACCGCTTACTCAGGCACGAGTCGATGCGGCGAAAGCCTTAGGAGCTCGTGCGTCGAGACTCATTGCTGCCATTGCACCTGTCACTGCTGCGCCTACGTCTGTTACTGTTGCTGCGGTATTGCCACAGTCGCCTGCTGGAGTGGCACGTATTGAATCGGTGCATTCCGACACTGACTCGGATGTAAGTAACATCCCTCTTACTGTTCCTCATTTGGTTTGGACGGGCATGATTGCTGGTCTGAATGTGGAATTTCCACTTAAAGTGCCAATGCTGTTAGATGATGGTTCTCACATTGTCTTGATTGATGCAGGATTAGTTGACCGTTTAGGGCTTCACCGTCGTCGCTTAAAGAATCCGTTTTTGGTGGATGTGGCAATTTCGAGTGCAAAAGAAAGAGTGGCTACTACATTGTCAGAATACTGTAAATT
>QGOA01011148.1:0-10588 GCA_003313075.1 Termitomyces sp. MG16
CGTTGATACGGAGGAAGCGATCAAGTCCGAGAGCTGTCGGATTTCGGCGGCCATAGAGTTAGATTATCAGTTTTCTCGACGAGAGGGCTCAAGAGCGGGGTCAACGGAAGACTCGGGAGACTCCTGACTTTTAAATATTTGCGCACTACAAAGAACCGACAGAAGTTCCTGGTCTGCCGTGGGTGTAAGCCTGACATATGGACTCGTAGAACCTGACAGTTGATGTAGAATCTGATTTTAGGACTAAACTGGAATTTCGCGCAAGCGAGATTATCCCTATTTGTCAAGTCGAGCACAAGAAAAAAAGTCACGAGGCCAAGCCATGAAGCTATGATAAAATGTAATAGGACGTCAGGCAGTGAGCCGTGAGACCACATCAGTTCTACCAGTGAAAACCAAGGACACAAGTACGATTGGGTACTGGGTTTAAAAGCCTTACGGAGGCGATTGACAAGGATAAACGGTATACAAGAATTCTGACGGGCGACAGGTGCATATGCCGGTGTATATATCAACAAGTTTCCTGACCGGACATTCCGCAAGCGTGAGGGTATTTGCATGCTTACTCAGAATGCTTAGTAAGCGCCTGTAACATCAGCGTGGAGTCACGGCGTTACCATGAGAGTCTTATGGTCAACTACCTCAGCTAATTAGTCTTTGTTGAGTGCAAGAGATTTATGCGCCCGTACGTCATACTCAGATTACAAAGTGACTTTCCATTTATAGATACCTCTTGATTATTTTACTGCGCTGGCCCAGGTGGTCAGCGCGATTGGTATTTGCTAGTTTTTGGACAACTGTAAAATATTTTTCCCACTTATTTTGGACACACACAGGTAACCACCCTCAGTCGTACTACATACACTTGTGTGACTGAGGGTGAGCCACTCACTAAATTTTATCTCTACTACTTTTACTTATGCCTACTTGTAGACTAAGATCTCTGTAATTGTCTACAGGTAATATTAGTTGTATTACAGACACTTGTGTGACTGAGGATTAAGATCTTTGTAATTGTCTACAGTCTTGATAATATCATCTAAGTTGATGAGACTAGTTAGTCTGGATCCTTCTAAACATCTATGAATATTTAATTTAAGTACAATGGCTCAAAAAAGTGTCTCAATGTAAGCAGATGATACATCTGACTTTACTGAAATGCACATAATAAACTGAAATGAGATGTATTCAAGGATTAAAACTACCTGTATGCATACTACCACTTCCTATTTATACTCAATTGTAATAAGGTTTAAATGTCTCTCCAATCATGTCTCTAATCCCCCTCAATCCCAGCCTCTAATCCCACCTATCTCAATCTTATCCACTTGTAAGTGGTATGCTTACACTTACCCAACATCTGAAAAATTAATTCACTCTGCAAGTGCTCTCTTCTTCCTCTCCCAGTCATTCAAAGCCACTGTGTTCTCCATTTCCTTCCCTGCTTTTACACTTATCATGATCTAGACCATAACCATGCCATCTAACCAAGTATTGAAAACCTCAACCATGCCTCCATTCATCCAAAAAAATGCAATTGATGAAATGTTCAGACTGACTGTCTTCAGTCACAATTGGCCTAAGCATTTTGAGACATTGCAATGAGAATAATTCATTGTCATTTGTGATAAAAAGCAAGAGTAGACTAGTGTGAAATTGATTTAGAATATTCATGCTTTGTGGAAGATTCAAGATATATTTAGATGAGTCAGAAAAAGCCTCTAACACAGTGTAAGGCCCATCTTGACAAGGCATAAACTTTGCAACTTATCCATCACACTTTTGAATATACTTGCATTGACAATTTGCAGTCAAAAGCATTACTTTGTTGCCAATAGCATAAAACGTCTCAGGAGAGTGTGATTTATTTGCATGATGGGCTTGTGCAATCTTGGAAGTTATCAAATTATCTATAGCATCTAAAAAATCACTTTATTTCCTTGAGAATGTGAAGCACCAGATCTTCTGCAGGAGTATTGACTGGTGGCAGAGGGAAGAAAGGCAAGATAAGACAAGAGAAAAATGCTGACTTCAATTGAAATGGAGAATAACCCATTGATGCATTGACCATGTTCATTATATCAAAACAGATCCTTGGCAATGCCTTTATCCACCCTATTTGCAACCAATCAACATGAAAATAAATGCATTGAACAATGGTTTTGTTAGACCATTCAGATGTGCCATTGGTTTGTAGATGAAATGCTGTAGACATTTTGTGTTTAATCTGAGTCAATTTTATCAAGGCCCTCCAAAATAATAATGTAAAAAACATGTTGCAGTCCATTATAATCTCATAAGAAAGACCATTTTTGCAGTACCAATCTTTGAAAAAGATATGAGCAAACTCTTCTCCAGTCTGAGTTGACCAACAAGGGGAGATTTAGACATTGGTGCCTGCATGACATGTCATTGAACAAAACTGATCATAACCTTTATCCAATGGCAATAGTCCTACAAAATCCAAGGTGACCAACTCAAATCTACTCTCTGAAATTGGCAATAAATAAAGTGAACTGACTGGTTTCTTGTTAGAACTCTTATTCCATTGACATTCAACATATGAAAGCATGTATGTAGGACGTTGCAGTCCTTCAGCCAATCAACAAGACCTCACTATATTTTGACAGCGAGTAGCAATGAGTATGCATACACAGGATTAAAGAGAACAAGAATATCAAAGGGAAGGGAAAAGCAAGGAAGCTCCCCCATATTAGAAGTCTGGATTATAAAGGTTGTGGATCTAGATGACATAGGTAGGTAGGTAATGGCAGATATAATGATGCAGCTATAGGAGTCATAATTATAGGATTACACCCCTCCCCATCCACAAAAAAGGCACCATAAAATGAAGAGGAAAAGGGCTAGAAAAATGTTAGTAGTAAAACAAACCACTCATGCAGGTGCGTTAAAAACCCAGTAGGAAAAGCTACTGGTAGTGGGAACATGATGAAAGAGAATGACTTATGTTTTCCCTTGACCACTTCCTGTCAACCATGTATTGAGGGCTTTATTATTTGTGAGTTCTTTGCCAGATTTTCATTTGTTGTGTTCCAGTCCATACCCTCAAAAATGTACCAAATACTGCCAACCCTTTCTGCACCGCCTAAAATTCACAATCCTATCCACAAAATGTTCTTCAAGGCCCATATCTGGGGCAAATACTGGTCCAGGCTCCTCAAAAGTACATGCTGAAAAGAGTAAGGCATCATTTTCATTGTAGAACAGTAGTTTCAATGTATAATATTGCCCATATGCCTCTGGGTTGTTTGGTCAGAAAACAGTGACATTCAATGATTTGGAATGGACATCTGTCACCACAAAAGGGCTGTCATATCTTGGCATTAATTTTGCCACTCGTTTCTGTCCTTTTTTGTTGTAAAGTCGCCTCTTGTCTTTTGTACAAATTAACATGCAGTCGTCCACTTTGAATTGACAATCATCAACTTGGGTCTTGTTATTTTGGATTGCAACAAATCGTCCTGCACCATTAAGATATCTATTATAAGGCGTATAACCACATTTTGAGCTGTCTTTTCTTCTGGAGTTATTGGCTCTTCACATGGTAAGAGGGTCAGAATTACCCTTGGGCTTTGCCCTATCCTCAGTTGAAAAAGTAAATAGCCTGTTGATTTATTGATAGTATTCATAATGTCAAAATGCACATGTGGCAGTGCTCTAGCTTATCTCTTCTGATTATGGTCTACATGAAATCACAATGCCTGCATGATTGTTCTATTTGAACGTTTGCTCATCCTGTCTGTCTCTGGATGATACACTATAGACATTTTAATCTTTACTCCAATTAGGCTCGTTAAATGTTTCCAGAACTTTGAAATGAACAGCTTATCCTGGTCACATACAATGTTCTGAGATAAACTATTTTCACAGTACCAATAGTCAAAGAACAATTCTGCCAGCTGGGAGGCAGTGAGGTCGATGCAGGTTGGTATGATACAGATGTCTGAATGCAATTGATCTGTGATTGATAATATGCAGTTGAACCCTTTGTCTTTTGGCAAGGGCCCTACAAAATCCATTGCAATGGATTCACACTAACTATCTGGCATTGGCAGAGGATGCAAGGGTTTCATCGGACATGCAGATAGTGATTTATATCTCTGACATTCTGTGCACAATGGAATATAATCTAATTCCAGATCACAATGCATACTAGGCCAGTAAAACGACTCTTGCAACACGTTATATATCTTTTCAAAGCCAAAATGACCAAGAAAGTCATGGGCCAGCCGGAATATCTTCTCCCTTACATCTCCCACTTGTGGCACCAGTAGCTGTGATCCAAGAAACCACAAGCTATCCCTCTCCACTAACGATGACATTTCTTGCACAATGTTTCTTAACTTTTGACACCAAAGGTCTGTTTTATACCCATTCTATAGGTCGTTGAGCAACACGTTATCTATTGTCACTGATGACGTGTGTATAGCTGCACATGCCGACTCTGCCTGTATTGTATGCACTAGTAAAACCACAGATTCAAACGGTGAGCAGCTCTCTACAGGTAAGACAACTGCTATGCATTCTGAAATGAGATCATCATCATGCATTGTCTCCAACAGTATGTGTGCCATGTCAACAGACTGTTTCAAATCAGAGAATTCATATGGCAGTCAGAACAAGGCATCTGCTACAGTGTTGTCCTCTCTTCTTACGTAAATCATTTTGCAATCAAATTGTGATAAGAATTCCATCCACCTGGCCTGCCTTCAAGACAAATCTCTTTGTTCTTCAAAATTCAGTAAGGTCTTATGATCTGTGAAAACCACAAAATGTGTACTAAAAAGGTCTGCTCTCTATTTTTTCAACATGCAAACAATTGCTAACATTTCTTTTTTGTGAACAGAATAATTCAGCTCTGCGCCCTTGAACGTTTGGCTCTCAAAGGTGACTGGCCTTGCAGTCTCTCATGTTTTACCAAAGGACAGCACCTTGCCTGACTAAAAGTCACTTGCATCCGTTATAACAAAAATCATTTTTGTATTATTATTATGGTCGATAGTTGTAAGGCAATCATGACCAATTACTAAAGTTTTGATGGCATTGAAAGCCCTCTGATGTTGCCATGTTCACATTGGAAATTCAACTTCACATTCATGTATTGTCAATGCATGTAAAACATGCATATGTTCCACTAAGTTAGGCAAAAAGACAGCAATGTATCTGACAAGTCCCAGAAATGACTGCACTTCTTTTGTGGAGCAAGGAGTAGGCCATGATAGTATTTAGTCTACTTTTTTACTGTCTGCTTCAATACTGGCTGCTGAGATGTGATGTTCAAGTAATTCAATACTGATACAATACAGAAGAAACTTTTTTACATTAACAAACATGTGAGCATTGTGCAAGGCCTGCAGCACACACAATGGACATTGTCATGATGTTCCTCCAGTGTGTCTGACCAGATAACAATATTGTCCAAATAGATATGACAAAATTTACCTATGTATTCCTACAAAGCCGCTGTTACTCTTTGCTATTGGATTGCAGGAGCATTCTGCAATCCCATCAGCATTACAAGCCATTTGTACAGCCCAAAAAGTGTCAACACCACAGTCAAATGTACATGCTCTGGATGCATTAGAGTCTGGAAGAAGGCATTTGTCAAGTCAATTGCTGTGAAGAACTTTTCTTTTGTGCAATCATGCAGAATGTCCTCTACTCAAGGTATCAGATGATTATCTAGGACTGTCACAGCGTTCAATGTCTGGTAGTCATTCATCCATCTTGGCAGTGCAGTGGGGTCTGCTTTAGGAATGAGGAATGCTGGAGATGCAAACTGGAATGAGAACAGTTGGATATATTCTGCCTCTAAATGCTCATTGATTAATGCTTTCCAGATGTCACAATATTTTCAGAGAGATTGGTATGATTGCATTTTTATTGTGTGAATTGCGTCTCTCAATCAGATCTCTGCCATTATGTCTTATGGTAGATTACGTATATTTGCTATGGGCTCAAAAACATCTTTAAATTCCTCCTTTATGCGATAATCACATTGAAGGAGTGTTTTCTTTGTTGCCAATTGTTTTATCCACATGACTATAGCTGCAACAACATTGACTTCCATCACATTCTCAAACAACCCAAGACGCTCTATATAACTACGTTTAACTGCGCACACCACCTTAAGCTCCTCCAGAAGCTCCTTTTTCTGTTCCAAGGTCTTTTTAAACTTTTTTTGCATTAGTATATAACGTTTGACTGTCTTAACCACTGGTGGTGTAGGATTTATTAAATCAAACATAGTTCGTTTATCTATAACTATACCAATATCATGATCTATTATAATTTTATTGAACTTTAAAAATGGCAACCTCAGAATGACAGGTGCACACAAGTTTGGCACTATGACAGTGCATACAGTATTCAAAACCCAACTACGATCTGTAGACGTTACAGTAATCTTACAGTATTCCAGCAAAACAGGTGCTGTTTCTTTCTTCTTATGAAACATAGCAACATTGACAGATAGCAGTTCCTTCAGATGTAAGCAATGCAATCTCAGACAATCCACTAAACCTGAATCAATCAAGACTATGTGTGAGCCATCATCCAGTAACATTGAGACGGTAATCAGAAAGTTGGTATTTGGGCCTGCAATAGAGCCCAACCATATTAAGTAAGGAACAGTTAATGGAACTGTACTCACCTCCATGTCTGAGTCAGAGTCAGACTCAATCGTGTCTACCTTGGCATATACAGTCGGTGACCAGGGAAGAACTACAGCAATGGTGGCAGTAGACATCTGCATCACTATGGGTATCACAGCAGCTGCAGGTTGAGAAGCTCTCACACCAGATGCTTTGACAGCATCAATGTGTGCCTATGTCCATGTTTGATATTTCAAAGCATTGGGAAAGAGTTCAACACAATTGCTGGTGCAGCACAACATGAACAGGCAACAGCACCAGAAACATCCACTGTTCTCCCATAACAAGTGCTTCTCCTCCTTTGTCAAGGACAGCAGTCTTGCGTCTTTCATTGATGTTGCTAAATTTGTTGAAGTAGCCAAGTTTGTCTTATTTGAAGTTGTGACTGGCTTCTTTGATTGTCTAAAAACTTCGTCTGTGATTTTTCTAGCATGCTTTTCCGACTATCAGCATGTTTCATCAATGAGTTGAATACTATTAAGTCATGCGTGAAAATCTGTGGTTTCATCTAGATTACGTTTGAAATAGAGAACAGAGAGTGCTGAGTCAAATTTAGCTTTGATCTGTGTGCACAGTTTGTCGAGTTCAAAATGGAATGATGTACCAAGCAAGAGGGAGTTTTGTTTCTGCAAGTAAGATGCAAAATTCCAGAAGGACTGTTTCTTGTGATTAAAATTTGCGGACAGGATGCAGATATGGACTTTCAGTTCCCAATCAGGCAGCAGATATTTAGAACAAATCTTCTTTATAAAGTCATCAAAAGATAGCTTAACAATAATGTTGCATTGTCTGGAGATCCAATCATGCATTCTATGATTCTTAATCTCTACTAACAGGCATCTGACTTGATCTCCCTCCTCAATCTCCTTAGTATTGAAAAAATCTCTGCAAGCAGTTTCATAGTCCTTAGCAATCTTAGGGGTAAGATCCCCTTCAGTTAATACAGGTGGTTTTGTATATTGGTCCTCCATAGTTGCCTGCTTGGGACCTGGTTCTGTGGCTATGGACATTATGTGATGGGTAGGTACCAGAGAGAAAGAGGAGCTGTCAGAAGAGAGTGCATGTTTCTGCCAGGTCTGTGGAGCAGGAGTATCCATGACTAAAGAGCCCAATCTTATGTTCGAGCTAGGCAAATTTTTCTCTGTAGTCGGTAAGACGGTTAAGGGCAAAGAGAGCTCAGTCTGTCTTCATGCATGACTGCAAATTGTCAGCAGAACAGGGGTTGAGAGCATTCACAGCAGTTTGGAAAGATACCAGTGGTGACATATGTAGTAAAAAGACAATGCAGATGAAAAGAAATGAGTCAACATGTTTTGAGGCAAGAATCAAGTGAGAAATAGTCAGAGGTTGATGTTGAAAAAAAAGTGTAGGACATTGCAGTCCTCACTGAGACCAATACAGCCAATCAACAAGACCTTGCTATATTTTGACAGTAAGTAGCAATGAGTACATGTACACAGGATTAAAGAGAACAAGAATATTGGAAGGGAAGGGAAAAGCAAGAAAGCTCCTCCAAACAAGAAGTCTGGATTATAAAGGTCGTGGATCTAGATGACATAGGTAGGTAGGTAATGGTGGATATAATGACATAGCTATAAGAGTCCTAATTGTAGGATTACAATGTAGCTGCAAACCATATTAGGCCAATAATATGAGAATCTCAAAGCAGCATAGGTCTTATCCACTCTGAAATGCCCTAGTTTGTCATGAGCAGTGCAAAAAAGATTCTCATGCAGGTTGTCATAGTTCAGAATAATGAAATGTTTACCAATATACAACAATCCATTCCTCTGCTCAATCCCTAGAAGATACAATCTCTTTTTCAAGTCATCTATGATTTGCCTTGTGTACTTATCAACAGTGTAGTGATACATTGCCCCTCTGGTGTGCCAGTATGATTGAACCTTGGATTGAGTAGCTCGGCGTTCCCAGGGAGTGAATTGCTTAGGCTACTTGATCTAAAAGTAAGTAAGGCGCTTTAGCTCAGTGGTTAGAGCATCATAAGGGGCGCATACCCAAGAGGTCGTTGGTTCGATTCCAACAAGTGCTGCTTGCTTTTATGGAAAACCTTGTGTCCTGTCTATTAGTAGCCTGTTCAAATTGTCTCAAGGATGTGTTTATTATTTTCTATCAACATGACAGAGGCAATTTCAACTTTGTAGTCTGATTTAGGCCACCTTGAAAGTGCATTGGCAATCAAGTTGTCCTCTTCTGGTATGTAATTTAATGTAAAATCATATTAGGAAAGGAACTCTATCCATTGAGCTTGTCTCTTTGATAGATCTTGCTGAGTGTCAAAATTTTGTAAGGTTTTATGATTTGTAAAAACCTCAAAATGAGAGCTCAACAAATCAGTTTGCCATTTACATAAAGCTTGGACAATAACAAGCATCTCATGTTCATGCATGGGATAGTTTCTTTCCATGGCAGTAAGTTGCCTAGAATCAAATGCAACCAGCTAGACAGTAGCCTATAAATCACCAAAAGACAATACTGCACCAGTATGGTGACTGCTGGCATTACATATAATGAATATCTTCTTATCCCCTGAATTCTCATAGTCAATAGTCATCAGACAATCCCTTCCCATCACTAGTTTCTTGATTTCTTTGAATGCTTTCTAATATTCTACCAACTAGTTGGAAATACCTCCATCGAACTCTTTCTTTGTCAGTGGTGTCAAAATTGAAGTATGTTCTTCCAAAGCAGGGAGAAAGACTGCAATGTAATGAACCAGTTCAAGAAATTGTTGAATATATTTTGCTTTACAAGAAACTGGCCCATTATTATAGACTGTAAGCACTGCTATTGACTAAGAGCATTATTTCTGATTGACTAATACTATCTGTCCTATGTCATTCCATTTGTTGCTGGTGCTATTGCTGTTGATATCAGATCCTTGTCATGTGTAGCTGTTGGATCCTGCCTGAAATGGGCCAACTTCATGTGCTAAGATATTCCAAGCCTGTCTCATTGTGCCATGCCCTGCTATTAGTGTGCTTAGCCTCTGTAGAGTCTTATCACCATACCTTCCTCCAGCAAACTTACAGCTGTTGCTGTCCAATCACACTGCATTGGCTTTCTTGCATGGACATTGTTGGATGGTCTGGTAGTTGTAACAGAGTCATCCGTATTATCATCAGCGTCAACGACGCTATAAGCAATTAGTAGAGTATTATGTAAGATAACATCTTGTTTTCACTCTAAGTACTAGTCAATCCGATACTGCGGTCTGATTTAGCACTTGTGTGATACACACAAGATAGTTCTAACTCGTAACTCCGGTTACATTTTTTTAAATCTTCTGCTATCGGCTTTAGACTCTAGGCTTGTTACCGACTAGGCAACTCTCATCAAAACCTCTCGATTCTCTGTTGGCATCACGCTGAAAACATGCTTCCATGACTGGCTCTCCTGATCCGGATCCTCCGTTCCCAGCTGCAGACGCAGGTGACTTACCTGTGCTTCAGGCTGGGAAGACGCAATCTGCGTCAGCATACCAACCTCCGCCAAAGCGGGACGAAAAGACCCCTCGTGATGTCAGCGTGAGCTATGGAATGCCTGGTGGGCTATCCGTATCACAGATGATGTCCATTGTACGACCTGGTGGAAAACCAGGAGATAGATCCGCGGTCTCAGGAGTGTCGCTGCCAGCAAGCCAAATGCCTTCACTGATGTATCCGGTATTGCCCGAGAGCTCTTCAGCTCCCTCTGAGGGTCAACCGGACGTTACCCAGTACTCGGAAATGGCACAAGGCAGTGCGTTTGCGCATAGCACCCCATTCCGGACTGCACCTACGGAACGGCATTTGGAATATGTGGCCAACGCTGCCACTGAACCGGGACCATCGTCGTTGACGACACAAGGACAGAAGCAAGGACCAGCAATAGTGGTCAGTAGGGAAGACGACAAT
>QGOA01011164.1:0-19735 GCA_003313075.1 Termitomyces sp. MG16
GCCTGACTTTGCCACCAAGTTCGGCGCTAGCTTCGTCTATCTCGTCTTCGTCGTTTACGGTGCCACTTACGGGCACGCTACGCTGTGCTATTCGTTTATTTCTCTATAACTTCTCCTAAACTACGACGCTTACTACTTGCTAGGTAGCACCCGAGGCGCTACCGTCTAGCGCATTGTCCTACCACCTCTGCTTGAGCACACCGGGACCCTGCCGGGACTCCTCACAAACCCGTACGCCAGGCGCTGGAGACGGCGTTGTACTGCGTATACGTCCAGCGCACCCAACCACAGTTGGCGTCATCAACGATCGAGGTGTTTAAGTTGACCCATGTGTTCAGGATGTTTCGAGACTGAGATCGCAGATTGGTTGTCGATGTTGAGGACAGAGGCTACGGATTGAGGCATGCCAATATCAGCCAGGAAATTCCTCAACCAGCACAACTCATGTCCTGTTTCACTCGCAGCAACAAACTCAGCTTTGGTGCTTGAGAGTGCGACAATTGACTGTAATTTTGACATCCAGCTGACCATGCCACCAGCTACCATGAGCATGGAACCCGAGGTCGAACAGCCATTGTCGGGGTTTCCCCCATGGTTGGCATCGGTGTAACCAAAGAAAGAGGAAGAAAGTAGGGCAGCAGAAGTGGAATATTCAATCTTGTAATTGAGCGTGCCCCTGATATAGCGCATAAGGTGCTTAACTGCCTTCCAGTGTTTCGGGCCGGGGTTCGCATTGAAACAACAAAGGATGCCAACAGCGAAAGCAATGTCAGGGCAGGTACATGTGGAAAGGTAAAGAAGTGCACCAGTAGCTTGTATGTAAGGGACTGTGCACATTTCTTCTATTTCCTCAGGAGATGAGGGGCCATCAGCCTTTAAGAGACAAACTCCTGGGTCAAGTGGGGTAGCCACAGCCTTGCAATCAAGCATATTGAACCATGAGAGCACCTCAATGGCATAGGAACATTGATCAATCCATAGCTTTTGATTGGGCCTGTCTTGCGTCACAACGACTCCGAGCAGACCAGTAGTAGGGCTGAGGTGACGAAGCTTGAAGTGCTGACAGAGTTTGGCAATGACTTTGAGAATGGCTGGCCTTGACTTTAAAGCTAGGGTCATATCGTCGACATGAATGGGAACTATTATGCAGACACCATCTCACAGATAAATGTACACACATGGGTCTGAGGTTATTCATGCAAAGCCAAGTTCCAAAAGTACATGATGCAACCTTTTGTTCCATAAGTTGGCGCTCTGTTTTAATCCGTACAGACCCTTTTCAAGCTTGGCGCAGGGAGGGCCTTCACCAGGCTGATGCTGTATATGAGCTGGTATGTCTTCAGGAAAGTCATCAGGGAACTTCATGTAGAGATCAGCATCGATGACCCCATGAAGGAAGGCTGAAGAGATGTCAACAGACTCCAAATGCATGTCCTCCATGGCCGCAAGCACAAGGACAGTGCGGACTGCAGCCCAACGAGCTGTAGGGGCATAAGTTTTGTTGAAGTCAACTCCAGGGCGCTGACTAAAGCCTTGGGCAACTACATGGGCTTTGAATCTGTCGATGGCACCGTCAGGTAAGTGCTTAACTTTGAATACCCAGCAAGAACCAATTGCCCTGCGGCCTGGGGGCAAATAAACTGCCCGCCAAGTACCATTGGTCTTAAGGGAGTTCATTTCATCACACATTGCTTGATACCACTGAGCAGCGTTCTCACTAGACATTGCCTCCCAGAAAGAACAAGGATTAGTATTGTGTGCTCCCACCTTTTGTGCCGCATAGAGTACACCGCATACAGTCGCATCAACCCCCAAATCTACGAAAGCACGTCCGGCTTGAAGTAGGGCTTTGTCTGAGAATACATTCTGAGCAAAGTCTACCTCCTGCTCCCCATGTGCATCAATGTCCCCTACATTGATGTTCCACAGGGGCTGCTCTTTGTGCTGGTCATTGGGATAGGGCGACAGTGGTGGAGGCGGTGGCAGTTCTTGTGTCAAGGGTGATTTGCAATTTTCTTGGCGCTGCAAAGCGTCATAATACTTTGCGTTGTGGTGACGGGCTTGAAAGTGGGTTCATTGGCTGGGCTCGTGTTGTGGAAGAGGTGCATTCCACAGTATGTCAGATGTGGACAGCTGATTGAGAGCGGATCAACAAATGGCGGCCTTGGCGCTGATGGCAGGACTGTTGCAACCAGTTTTGGTCTTATTTGCAGCGTTGGTCTTGGGAGTATCAGTCTTAGAAGTGTCAGACTTGGCTTCTGCCTTTGCACCGCGGCGGCCTCGAGATTTTTTAGACTTGGTGTTGCCATCGTTTTTGTGTTGTTGCTTCACGGTCTGGAAGTGAGTGCAGTCTTGCACTTTATGAGGGCCGTCACAGAAATAGCAAGTAATGGATTGAGCAGCGGCAGCGTGTGCCTCGTCTTTGGCAGCCTGTTGTTGGACCTGTTCCGTGCAAAAGGCTTCAAGAACCGTATCAATGGTCATATCATTTAGCATAAGAATGGAGGAGATAAATGATCCGTATTCTTCTCGTGGAAGCGCTTGGATCATCGCCATGATCGTGAGCTCATTGTTGAGGATCTTGATCATATACGTTGGCTCAGTGGTGCCGTCCGGCAAGGTCTGAGGTGTTGGGTGAAGCGACTTAGCCCGTTGCATGGTGCTTTGGACTCGTGCTTCGAGGTCGACAAGAGATTCATTGTTGTGTTTGCGTATGGCAAATAAATCGCTGAGGGAATTGAAGCGGGCGTTGGGTGCGGATTTGGAATGAACCTTGCGAAGTTTTCTCCACATTGCAGCAGGGTCAGTGCAGATTGCATTCACATGCAACTTGTTTGCCTCTGTTAGGTGCTGGTAAATATTGCCAGCAGCCTTGAATTTTCTCTGCTGGTAGGAGCTCCAGACTGCTAGTGACGTGGAGTTTACTGGGTCGAGTGTAGGTTTGGCCTCTTCTCCCAAAGCAATAGTGTGACCACTGCAAGACATCAAGCACCCAAACATACATTTCTCCCACTCAGCATATTTTACAATGCCGAGTTTCGGCAACAGCGGTCCTGGTGTGTCATCCATGATGAATGGTTTTGCTGAGCAATAGTCTTTCAGGGTCCTTTAGTAATTACTGTCAAAGATGTTTGCTACAACGTCCTTAAATGGAGCGAACGTAAATGATTCAATCTTCGGTGACTAAGTCTGTGGGCTGGGGCCCATAACCTGTTGAAGCCGACTACAACAAAGGCACAGACTGAGACCAAAGAGAATGAGACAGTGACTGGAGTCTCGGTTCAGTAGTCGGTAAAACTAATATATTGAATGAATACATGCCTGGAGTCTCGGTTCAGTAGTCGGTAAAACTAAAGAACTGAAAGACTCTGGGCGACTAAAAACTACTTGTAATCACGTGTTACTAATTACCTAAGTGGGCTTCCTGGCACCCTAGCAACACTTTCTTCTGGTTCTGCACCTCCTCATTCTACATCCATTCTGACATCTCATACTCATCCTTCAGTTCCTCATACTTTCCATATCTCTCCAAACATGGGTTTCTCTTTTCCTCCTCCCCCTCCAGTAGATGTTCCTCAATACACACCACCTTCTCTGGTTCCTCCTTGCTCTTTTCCTTATTCTCAATCTCTATCCATTTTCTTTTCTTCTTCTATTCCTGTTTCTCCTTCACTTCTTCAGATCCCTTCTCCTGTTCCCCATCTTCTGGACAGCCAGGCTATACCACCTTTCTCTTTTACTTATCCTTGGTACCCATATCCCTTTTGTTACCCTTCTTTTCATCCTTTATCTCATTCCTTTCTTTTTCCACCTTCTCCTCCAACCTTCCAACCCCCTACTGCTACTCCTCCTGCACTAGCATTTTCTCTCATTTTGCCTGAGCTTGTTTCAGATTCAAAACTCCCACAGCTCTCCATTATTCCACATTTCACCTCTTCTGCAGATTGAGGTTTATGAATAAACCTAGTCATGGCCTTAATAGACCACATGGGCCTGAATGGGCATGTTTGTCTAATTCTTTCCCTGGATGCTCCATATGATCCCACTTGTGAGGTTGTTGTGGCCCCTGCTCCTCCTCCTCACCATATACAGGAAGCTTCTCAAGCTTATGAAGTGTTTTGGAAGAACAATAATGTTTGGCAAGCTCTCTGCCAAAATCCAATTCTCTTTCCCCTGCTCAAGGAGGTCCTCACAATTTTCCTGTGCAAATGGCATGGGACTTACTAGACTTTCTTCAGAAACATTTTATTATAGAGAGTGCAGCATCAGCCCAGCATGTGAAAGACTCAGTTTTTAACCTCTATTGTGCTCTGAATGCAATTCCTTCTTATGTCTAGGCTTGGTGTATTGCTGTGAATCAGCTTTCCAGAACTTTTTGGGACTTTACCACTTATGAAAAAATTCAGAAGTTCATAGATGGCATCCCTGACCATTGAGCTTTTACTTTCTTATGGGAGGAGGTTTGCAGATCATGGACTAATAATCTGGAGGGTTTTTTTGATTTTTACACTTTGGCTGAGACTATTCTCAAAACTGACATTGATATCTACCGTTAACTCCAAAGCACTAACACCTACTCTACTAAACCGTCCACAACCAAACTTCATCCTGTCCTGCTATTTCAACTTCCTCTCTTCTTCCTCAACCTCCTGCTCTGGATGTCTCAACTCCACATTGTGTTTCTGGTACCAACATGTCTCAGGATTCTGTGAATTGTTCTTGGGCTCATGTAGCAATTTTGGACTCTTCTTCTGAGGACTCTACATTGCTTGTTCCTATTATGCACAACAGCATTGACAATACTGTATTACCTTCTGTATCTGATGACAAAACCAATACTACTGCTTTTCACCTTTATGAATTGCCTGTGAAGACTATATCTAATCCCTTTCATGCTTTTATGAGTTCCACTGACCTGGTTGTTTTGGCTTCAATCTCTTCCTGTTTCAACTCAATTCTTGATTTGGGCTGCACAATGCATATTATTTGTGACAGAAGATTTTTTTTGGATATATCACAAAGATTTTGCAGTTCCTGTGAAAATGGCAAATTATGGAAAACTGAACAGATTGGCTTGTGGTGAGGTCTGACAACCAGCTCGTGCATTTGACAACTTCCAGCATTGTGCATTTAAAGTATGTGAACTTCTTTATATGGATTCTTGTGGACCCTTTCTGACCCAATTTGCAAATGGAAAATCCTCTTATTTTCATTTTACAGTGGCTCAAAAAACTGTCCCAATGTTTCATACTTTTTAAAAGATGACATTGGCATGAAAGAGGAGAAGTACCTAAAATCTTAATTAAATCATGTGAAATACTATGGCATTGTAGCTACAAAATGAATCTAGGTTTATGTAATTGAGATCAAAACTGATGGAGTGATGGCTATTTTTAAATATTCACTCATTGGGACAGTTTTTTGAGCATCTCTAATTTTTCAGATTTATTCCTATTTTACTCAGAAGTAAAGAGTAAGTTGCATGTGGGAATATAGACAAAGTCATGTGACCATGTTTAGATCTATTTGGGAGTAGTTTAAGCTGGTTGAACCACATCTTAACCTTCAACCACCATCATGAAACCTATTTCTCCTGCACAACACTCTTCCATCAGAAAATCCATTTCCTCAATCATCCTTTCACCACCTTGATGTATCTTCATTTGCTAAATCCAGATTCATCTTCTCATCCTCACCATAAGATCATGATGACAGATGCAGGCCAAGCCTTTTTCGACAATATGCACAAGAGAAACAAATAATTGGTTAAACTTTGCATGGACTGTCAAGCTAGATTATTGCCTCACCAAGGTCTTTCTACCATAATAGATCTTGATGCTTTTCATGAGACTGCAGACTTATCAACACCTTTAACTGACCTCACTAGCTTTGAAAACCTGGCTATTACTGATTATAAGGCATATGCAACTTTTGGTTATGATACTCCAAAATTCAAGTCCACAAAACCAAATGTTGATTTAGACAAAGCACTGGAAAATTTCTTTTAAGTGACACATTGTCCAGATGCAAATGTATGGCAGGTGGCGATAGAACATGAAATCAATAGTCTATGACAACTCAAAGTCTTTGTTCCTGCTGTCTTACCTCCTAACCAAAAGGCTATTAGAGTTCAATAGGTTTACACTTACAAATTCAACCCAGATGGGTCAATTATTCAAGGAATGAAAAAAGCATGACTTGTGGCTCAGGGTTTTAGTCAATGCCTGGAAGATTATGGCACAATATATGCACCAGTTGCCAAAATAACCAGTATCAGAATCACTTTGGCCTACACAGTGATGTACAATTTGGAAATATTCACTTTTGATGTAAAAACTGCATTTCTCAATGCTTTATTAACACAGGAAATATACTGTAAGCAGATACCTGGATTCCCAGATTCAGAGCTAAACAAAGTAAATTGTATTCTTTGTACTCTTTATGGCCTCAAGCAGGCATTCCACAAATAGTATGAGGTCATTAGAGAGGAACTAGAATCCTATGGTCTTATCAGATGTAGAGTCAATCATGTGGTTTTCTATGGTCATTTTCCCACACCACCAGATGAATCAATTCTTTCATTAAGCAATGGACAAGACTTGTTCATTATTATCTGTCTACATGTTGACAATGGCTTCAATGCTACAAACTCAAAAGCATTATATGATTGGATCATTGATCAAATGAGAAAGTGTTTTGAAGTTAAAGATTCCAGTGCAACAGATTTATATCTTGGCATTCAAATTGATCAGGATTGACCACAGAAGAAACTATGGTTATCTCATAAAAACCTTCTAACAACTTATCATTTAATAGATGCTGCACCGCTATCACTTCCTTTAGCAGGGAAAATTGATGACTTACCAGATCCTCCACTAAACACTTTACCAGAAATAGCTGATGAAGATGTCAAAACACACTATCAATGACTTGTCAGCTTGATTCTCAGTCTATGCATCAGGCCAGACCTAGCTTTCACCGCTATGTCTTTAGGACAATACAACTTGAATCCTTCTTGTAAACTTTTACTTGCTGCAAAACAAGTTTTACAATATCTTTCTAGAATGCAAAACTATGCAATTGAATACAACTTCTCACAGCAGTCATCAAATCCTCCAATTAAAATTAAAATAATATTTCCAACTGATTTTGGTGCCATTGATGCAAACTGGGCCTCTGATTTGACAAATCACCAGAGTGTTTCAGGCTATACTTTCTTTATCTACTCTAGCTTAGTCTTATAGTTGTCAGTCAAACAATGAACTGTAGCTTTATCCTCTACAAAGGCTGAATACATGGCAATAGCACATGCCATGCACAAAGCTTTAGCCATCAGATATTATATAACTTCATTAGAACTTCCAATTCCTTGTCCTTTTCTAATTTTCTGCAATAACAAGAGTGACCTTGACATTGCAAACTCTAATTCTACTAGCACTCAATCCAAACACATAGACATTTGATATCACTTTGTATGTCAACATCTTTGCAGTGGCTCTTTTACCTCATCATGAATCCCAACCTCTGAAATGGTCGTGGATATTCTCACTAAACTACTTAGAAAGATCTTTACTAAAAATTTGTAAAGGCCTTGGGTATGGTTTTTTTACCTTGATTTTATTTTGTTTTTTCTATTTCTCATACCCACTTTGTTGCTGATGGTGTTGTGTTAGATGGACATTGTCTTATTAAGTCAGCTGGACTTTGTAGTCACATGATTTAGTATTTAGAAACATGTTTCAGTAACATTATATCTTCAGTTGCTATTTATTATAAAGACAGTCTACTGAGGATGTATGTGCCCTGTTATTGTGTATACATTGTTTCACTAATTGTATTTTACTGTATAGTTGTTTAACTGTTTTGTAAGTATGAATAAACAGTTGCTATCTATTACAAAGACAGTTTACTGAGGATTTGTTTAACTGTTTTGTAGGTAATTGGATCTGGTCCAATAAAGTTGTCATTGGTGAAGATATTAGTAATAGTGTATTTGCCATTTCTGATTCAGCTATATATACAGCTGTCTACTCAAGAAGTGAGATATTCAAGTCTTTTGTAGGCATTCTCAAAAATATGCCACCAGTCTCAGCCACCCTGCATCATGCTGTATAGGGTTCCAGCAGCCAGCATACCTTTCTCTCCCCTCTGAAAACCAGGGAGTATGTGCATGTAGACTGTATGCTCAGGTATGCTGAGACAAAATTGACCTGCTATATATGTAAACCAAGTTGCACCACCACAGCTGCCAAGATCCTGAGCAACTCAAGTCAAACAACCACTGCATACATTTCCTCAAAATCTTCACCAGCCATCTGCAAGTAACTCTTAGCCACTAGCTGTGCCTTCTGCTGAATCATGTTTCCCTCAGCATCATATTTGCTGCATATATCCACTTGCAGCCTATGACTTTCTTCTCCACCAGCATGTCCTCTCATGGTATGAGCTCAAAAACCTCTCTCTGACACAAAACTTTCAGCTCCTGCTTTATGGGCAGCAACTACAGGTCAGAGCACTGCATTGTCTTGCCATAGTGTGAGAAAACATAGTTGTTATTGTCAGGTCAACCCAAAATAGCAAGGAAAGCAAACACATCCACATCTTCCACCAGAAAAGAGCCAGGTATCTGGGGTTCTCTCTGTGCACATGCAGCAATATGCTCTGATCTCCTTGGGAGAAATGGGGGTGAGCTGGCTTGGTGCAGGAGGTAGTGCAGGAGTAATCAGAATGGAGTTATCAGTGTTGGAGATGTTTCAACTTGTGGAGTCTGTAGAGATCAGTTCAGGGTCATGTAAGGGGAGGCTAGTGTCATGAATAAATAGAGCCACAGGCTGCCACATGGTAAGTACATCTAGCACAGCAGGATTTGGCATTGGTATGTTGTTGGTTGTGGGGTCATAGTCACTATCATTGCCAAGTAATGTGAGGCACAGTGGCCAGAGTGAGGCATAGTGGCCAGAGTGTAATCAGTGGTTATGAGCTAGAACAATCTTATATGGATCACACAGTGTTAAATCAGACTGCAGTATCAGATTTGACTAGAACTAAGAGTGAATACAATATGTTGGATTACATATTACTCTACAATCTAGTGGTAGCATCAGTGACACTCACAGTGATATAATGCTGTTCTAGCAATCAGGGTAACAAGCACCAAAAGTTAAAATAAACATTTATTAAGGCTGAAAACTGTAAGTCTCCTAGTAGCAAGTTGCAACAAATTGTATCTCCACAAATACCCCAATAAAACACAGAAAATACAGAACAGATTAGAGCAAGGACCAACTCAGGCTATCAACTCAACAATAGTCCAGCCACTATTATGAGAAGAAGAAGCATGGAGCTGACAAGTGGAGTAGATTGGCATCAATTTGGAGTGATCTGGATGAATAGAAAAGATGAATAAAATGGTGGCACAGGAATTGAATGAAGGAAGGAAGAGATGAATGGAATGGTGGCACAGGCATTGAATGGTGGCACTGAAACATGCATCACCAAAATAGAAAATGGAACAACAAATTAGGTCAGGAATGATGAGAGGTCAGGAGCAAAAAGTTATGTGTATCTGGTGGTCTGTGCACTGTAAAAGAAGTATAAATAGCCTTAGTAAAGTAGAGAATAGACAGGCAATTGATAGGCAAAGGCTCAGTGGTTCTCAGGGAGTGAATCACTTAGGCTGGAGTTTGTTAAGACATCTCTGCATTTCAGAAATATTTGATATTCTGGAAAGCACTCAAACCTTCAATATGTACATCAACTTCATTGTCAAGAAGCAGTGTAAATTAGAGGAGACTTTCTAGGACTACCTATAAGCCCCAGAACTATAGTAATACTTGCACCCCAAGTACTTCAACAGCTAGTATAACAATCTGTTATATACTTCCCAATAAGACTGAGTATTTGGTCTAATCAAAAGGTACAGCCCACAAGATGCACAGTAGTGCATAGACAATAGGCACTAATGTGCACAGGTTGTCCAAAGTAGTTTGGCTATAAATAAAATTAGTATGTACATGTCAAGTGTAGACATGTGAATCTTCAGGCAGTCTTTACAAAGACTTAGTTGCAAAAGTGTGCAGAACAATTTTGGTCACAGAATAGACAAGAAAGCAAATATAAAAAAACAGCTAGGTATACATGCATATACTGGGAGTGCATGTTAGCATGAGCAGGTTGAGTGAAGACTCAGAGTTAACTAAATTTTAAAGGTCTAAGACCCATGTGATGAAGCTCCCATGACTGTGCTCATCTCTATCACCATTGCATCCTCCTCTAGTGCAATGTTAATTGCAAGAGGAAGAGGCACTAATGTAGTACTTGGTTGCAAGTAGTATTAATAGTTCTTGGGCTTTCTTGAAGTCTTAGAAAGTTGCCTCTAGTCCACACTGATGCTTGATAATAAGGTTGATGTATTGAATGCTTCACAGAATATTAAATATCCTGCAATGCAGAGGGTCTCAACAAACTCTAACCTAAGTGATGCATTCCCTGGGAACAACCAAGCCTTTGCTTATCAATTGCCTGTCTATTCTCTACTTTACTGGGGCTATTTATACTTTTTTTACAGTGCACAGACCACTGGATCACATAACTTTCTGCTCTTGACCTCTCAGCATTCCTGGCCTAATTTGTTGTTCCATTTTCCATTTTGGTGATGCATGTTTCAGTGTCACCATTCCATTCATCTCTTCCTTCCTTCATTCAATGCATGTGCTACCATTTCATTCATCTCTTCTATCCATCAAAACATTCCAATCTGGTTATTTGTAGATCAGATCTTTCATTGATCCAGATCACTCCAGATTGATGCCAATCCACTCTATTTGCCAGCTCCATGCTTCTCCTTCCCATAACAGTAGCTGGACTATTGTTGAGTTGATAGCCTAAGTTGGTCCTTGCCCTAATCTGTCCTGTATTTTATGTATCTTAATGGAGTATTTATGGAGATACAATTTGTTGGAACTTGCTACCAGGAGGCTTATGGTTTTCAGCTTTAATAAATGTTTATTTTGACTTCTGGTGCTTGTTATATCCCTGACTGCTGGTACAGCATCATATCACCAACTCTATCCTTGGTGAGGTGAATGTCCCCTCAATATCAGGCAAATTTACCAACATGGGCTCAGTAAGCATGACATTTATTGTGGAAGCAACAGTTGGTAGCATACTGTGTGCCAATGTTTGTTTCAGGAGATTGACCTGATTTGGATCTATGCCAATGAGGTAGTAGAGGCCATTGGCCTCAGGATTCTGAGGAAGAGTACTCTCCTCATCATGTCTGAACATTAAACAATAGTAATTGTCTTTGGTCATCTCCCACCATCTATCCCAATGCAGGATTGCAGGAGGAGTACCATAGGTGGCAAGGTGCTCCATGTGCTCATTGTCAATTTGCTTGAAGATGTCCAGAGATATCATTGGGCATAAAACTGCTGTTCTAGCAAGACTATGCTATATGTGTATGTGTGGTCTACCTAATCTAGCAGAATATGATTGTGTAATAAAATGTGTAACACATCATTGTCTGAGAAGTTTCATGCCTGGTTGTTGAGCACATAGACTTGTCAGATTTCAAGCTGAGCCCTGTGTTGGAATACAAGGGGCTGCTCAGAGGAAAAAGCATTATATAAGGCAATTGCCTCATGGTAAATTCCTGGATGGGCTATGACAAGGGTCATGCATCAAACAATCATAGGTTTGGCTGCACTATTTGCATAGAGAGCTTGACACAATGCAAACTTGAAGAAGGTTCATCAGTGCATGCAGTAGGCATAATCTACTGCAATGCTCTGATAGGTGTTTTCCATCTCTGAGCAACCAAAGACCAGCACATATTGAGCAAGCTGGTCCAGATCAAATGGGGTGGTTAGATCTAGTGCATGCATTACACATAGCACAGTAGAGCCATCCTCTTTTGTGCACAGAAAGCACCCCAGAATGTTTTGTTGCTCAATGAGAGCAAGGTCATCAGGACCTTGCACTAGATTGATGAGACTTTGGTATTGCAGCTCCATTACAAGAAGCTACATTGTTTGGTTGTGCAGGGCTTCATCTGTTCAATGTGCAAATATCTGAAGCTCTATGATCAGCATATACACAATAATTCTGTCACAATAAGGAGCATGTTGGTTTGTATAGTACTTATAGAGCCTTTCCAGCTCTAGAGGAGTGCAGGGAAGACTGTGAGGAGAGAACTTGTACACAATCATGCCAGGAATGTTAGCACAATGCCCAGAGGCAAACTCATAAGCTGCAGCCCAGTTGGCATTGGCTCCTATCAACACTGTATTCATGTGATACAAATAGTAGGTGCAATAGCTGAGTGCTCCTTTAAAGCACAAGTTCATTCACTCAATATTGAGCAGCCTCCACTCCTTGACCCCCAAACTATCAGAGATTCTCCCTGAGAAATTATTTTCAGCCCTATAGCAAAGGGCTTGTTCTGCTTTGGTGCAATCTGCCTTCTTCTTTGCTAGGCACTTATTGCATACAACATGTTGGAAATGGTCAGCAACCATTTTCCCTTCCTCTCCTTTCTCCTCCTATTCCAAGCTTGACTTGCCATAGTTGCTCTCATTGGTTTTTTTGGCCATCTGTGGCCACCAGTACCAATGATGCATATAATCCAGCATTAGTGTGTTAGAATCTAAAAACCTAATGAGACCTAATAAAACACAGACACCATTAGTATCAATCTAATGGTACGTAGTCAATATCAATATGTAAAATCTGTATCATAAATGACTGAGAGTGCCTGACTATGGGTGCAAATATATAACTTGTCTAGTCCTTTGTTTGTGCCATAATAATGGTGATAATAGAATGTGAGTAGTGAGGCACGCTCACAGTGTCCTTTAATTCCAACACTCCTCCTCATTATGGAGTGTGCAACACAGGCTCCTCCTCATGTGGAATTGTCACTGCAGACCCATGAGTTCATGCAATTGAGTAAATTGCAGAGTTGGTAATGCTTTTGTGAATATATCTGCCATGTTATCTTTTGTGTTGATGTAGCGCATGTTGATTTCATTCGAGATGACATGTTCATGTAGAAAGTGGTACTTAATATTGACATGTTTTACTCATGAATGAAGGAGGGGGTCTTCTGATAAGTTGATAGCTAAATTATTATCACATAGTATTGTGGTCACTTCTCCTGAAAGTTGGCCTAGGGCTGTCATTACCATCCTCAACCAGATCCCCTCTTGCACTGCCTCAAATGCCACTATATATTCTGCCTTGCATGAAGATGCTGTGACCATCCATTGTTTTTGCATACACCAAGATATAAGGCTAGAACCAAGGGACCAAGCATATCCTCTGACCACTTTGACAAGTGTCCAAACAGTTTGCCTAGTCAGAGTCTGTAAATCTGACTAGATGCACTGAAGAGCTGCCTCTCAAGCAAAGTTGTAAATCTTTTGTTTATTTGAGGTACTAAACGACCTAAATTGCAGCATGCCAGTGCATGCTTGTATAGCAATCTAGGTACTGGGTGAGTTGTTGTATAGCATATTGTATGTCAGGTCTCATTGATATAGCTAGCCATAATAGTCTGCCAACCAGATCTCTGTAGAGTATTTTTGCAATCTTATCAAGCTCTTCATTTGTAGATTTAGATCTGTCTGCTTGTTGCAGCTTCAGCCCTGATTCTATTGGAACCAATAATGGTGATGCGTCAGATTGGCCATATTGAGAGATTAGTTGGTTGATGAGAACTGCTTGAGAGAGAAAAATCTGTCTTCAATTCCTATTTCATTTCACTACCATGCCTACAATATGCTGTGGTGTGCCCAGATCTGATATTTTCTATATATTTCTTAACTGAAATGTTTATGTGTGTCCTTTGTGCTAGCAATAGACAAAAAATTGTCTACATGCACCCTGGTGATGACTGTCTCTTTATCAGTTTGTCAATAATACAGGCATCACTGCTGGCACTGAAAGATGTTTCTATTGGAAAAAGTGTCAAAGAAACATGTTATACCATTTTCCACGTGCTAATTTATAAAAGAAAAAGTATTTAAACAAAGCAAATTGCCTTTTTCTATCTGAAATTGGCACTTTGGAAATGATATAACATGTTTCTTTTATACTTTTTTCAATGGAAACATTTTTCAGTGCCAGCAGTGCATGCTTCACATTTCAGTCAGAAGAAACTCATCTTCCACATTTCCTCATCCAGTGTCTTATTCCATAACTGCCTTGCCTGCTTCATTCCATAAATAGGCCTCAACAACTTACAAATCCATGTTTCCTTTCCTGCTTCTTTGAAACCTTTTGCCTGCTGCATTTAAATCTGTTTGTCTTCAGGTAGTATCCTGTTTAAGAATGCTGTTTTGATATCTACTTGAGTAGTGTTCCATCTCATTGTCGCTGCTATGTAAAGGAGAATTTGCCACAATTCTGCATGTGCTGCAGGTGAGGTTGTCTTATCATAGTTCCATCTCTGCATCATCATAATAGCCTTGCAAGATGTACTACATTTTCCACCATATGATGTTTTCTCATTTGTCTCTTCTTATTGTGAACACAAATCAACTCCTAAAAATCTTCTGTCCAGATGGTATCTCTTCATAAGGAATCAACTTCCACACTTCCATGTCTCTTAGTAAATCAATCTCATCTTGGTATGAAGTTCTCTATTGGGGCTATTTTACTGACCTCTGAGCTTCCTCCAGCGACTTTGGTGTGTCAAGATCTGTCCTTGGATTATCACCTTCAGGCACATCACTAATCATACTGAGTATCATCATCAGTTGATCAAGTCTGTCTGCACCCACACCTCCTTCTGTAGGTCCACCGCTGCTTGACATAGATTTTCCAACACTCTGCAACATTCTATCTGTGCCTCTCTAATTCTCTCTGCAGATTCTTTGGACTCCTTTACAGCTTTTTCAATTTGTGTCTCTGTCAGGTTCTGCTGAGTTGGGGGCTTTCCAGGAAAGCAACGCCCTTACAAGGTGGACTTGATCTACGGATACTCAGATATTTAGAACTCTAGGGCTAGGACTCTGGAGTTCAAGACATGGATAGGGGGTTCTCCTAGGGAAGGGGACTTGATCTGGGGATTTTGGGGTTAGAAGTTGTGAGCTGAGTACGGGTCGAGTCGAGAACTGGAGGTTCTAAGACAAGACTGGGTTAATAAAGTGTAAGTCGCGAAGTGCGTACCAAACTCAGCTCAGAGCATGCAGTTATTCAAGCGTGCCAGTTGAAGCATGCCAGTCAGCGCGTACCAGTCAAACAAAGGGCACACAGCAATTCAAGTTAATATCAAGACTAGCAAATACAATGGGGAACTATGCTATAAGTACTACGGGGCCAGGTCCAGGTCCCCGGGGTTCTGGGGTGTCTGGGATAAGTTCCGGGAGGGGGACTGTATACTGGGATCGCATGTGTGGGGTGCACGATCAATTGGCATGGAGGGAGTCATGATGCGTGATGCGTGATGGCCTGGAAGCAGGCAGTGTGATCTGATCATTGATCATGGTTTGATGGCAGTTAATCCTGGGGCCCATGATGCAGGTTGCCAGAATGCCAGATGATGGCAGTGTCGGTAGTCATGATGGCAGGGCGCATTTGTGGGGTCAGAGAGAGGGTCCTGGATAGAGTTCCGGAGATGTCCCTGGGTGGACCCAGAGGGGAGGGGTTGTGACATCACCCCCCCCTCAGCGCCAAGACTCTCCAAGGCATGCGTAGCCAGTGGAGCGGACCCGGGTCCAAGCGTGGGATCCAGCACATGACCCAACACATATTGAAAAAAAATTTTACCATCAAGCTCAACCATGTCACACACTCCGACACATTCCCTGACACCCCCGCCCACAAACAAAGTTGTGCCTCTGGTAGTCTGGGAGGCCCAGGATGCTCACTACCAGCGCTGGCATGATTGAGAGCATGTGGCGGCCCTGGTGCAACAACGTAAGTGGTCCCACACTATTTTGCTTGCCACATCCGACTTCCCTTTTAGAACAATGAATCATTCCTACTCTGGAGGCCGGTCCCAGTCGCCTCCCAGAGCCTGCCTCCACAGTAGGCCTGAGTGGTCCTTCAGAGTCGGCCCCCAAGCCTGTTTCTGAGGTGGGCCCCAGTTGTCCTGCACCTACCTTTGCATGGATGACTGTCTGCCCCCCTGCCATCATCCTTCCCTGCAGCCTCGTCTTGCTGCTCCCCATTTCCAGCGGTCTGGGATGGCCACAGGGACCATTTCTGTGGTTTGGTGATGATGCCCAAAGTTTGGTCAGTAACAAATATAACAATAGTGTTACCGTACCAAAAGCTTGCGTTGGGCACGCTAAAAGTGATGAGAGGAGTCCCAGGCAGGTCCCAGAGAACGTGCCTGTGAAGTTAAGATTAAGTCGGCAAAGGAGTCGGCAAGTGTCAAGCGCTAATATAAAGCGCCTATGAAGGAAGTGGTAAGTGAACACGGCAATGTGAGCGGCAAGAACACGGTAAGCTTAGCAAGGTCTAAGCGTTGTTAATGCCTGCTGTAGCTGCAAGGCGCGAGAGTCTGCAACTGCCAATAACTTCGATGTTGCCAACCGTAAGGAAGACTGGAGTAAGGGGAGCAGAAAACTCTGTTCTTGGTTACGTATGTACAAGTCAGTAAGTACTTTTTATACTACAAGGAGTTCACCGTCGCCAGTGACTAACCATTGCCAAAGTGCGGTAAACTAGAAAATTTTATAGGGGTAGCTCCAACGGTTTCAGATCCCTACCGTCCATTCAAGACCCTTAGCGATGCCAGGCGGCAGATCACAATGCTAAACCATCAATCCATCACCCTTCTGTCTGTCCAAAATGCTTAGCAATGTCAGATGCCAAGGTCAAACGCCAAGCTGTCTGTCAGTTTTTGATAGATTGTCAGTCTTCTTTCCAAGCGCTGTAGTCAGTGACTGATGCCATCTGTCAGTTGTCATTCTGTCTGCCATCAGCGCTATCATTGATTGGATCTGCTTCTTGCCATGCGCAGCCATCAAATATTGCCAAAATTGGTTAATTAGCATGCGCTAAGGTATCCTGAGCCTGTGCCGTGTTGTCATAGCCTGCTGTTGATGCGCTGATCCTGTATGGGGTCCTATCATCTCCCCCCAACCAAAAAATTGACTGTCCTCAGTCACCAAATATGGTTACCGTTACCGTTTTTGTGACAAGTGGTCCGTGTGTTCTTGAGATTTTGTTTATAGTCCTGGCACGTGAGTTTGGACTTTGTTTCTTCTCCCCATCTTTACTTGGCACTCTGAAAAAAATTATGTCTTTCCATATTCCAACTCCGCCCCCCGTTCCATCTCAAGCTGCCCAGGAAGCCGCCTACGCTTATATCGCCAAGGCCAACCGTTTTATTTGTCATATCAAGGGTGTTGGCGCCGAGGTGTCCCAGAACTTAGTGGTTGGTGTTATGAAGCTGCTGGAGAGATGGTATGAGGTGCGAGTCCTTGGCGTTGATTGGGATTGCAAAATCAAGGTGCGGGAGTGGTGCCGTGCGTGATATGTTGACAATCGTGGTGCTGAGTAGTTGGCGCCCTTCTCCTGTTTTGTAAGTTGTTTTTGCTGCCTGCCATGTCGCTTAGCTTATTGTTCCCTAGGTGCCTCCCCCTGTCCCCACTATCGAAGATGAGCTGGAGGACATTCTTTCTGGCACGTTGCCGATGACCATAAGCGCATCGGCAACTGAGTAAGTAGCTTCTGACCTTCCCCTTTCCTTAGCTTTGGACTGAACTATCTCCCCATAGTAAACAAGAGGTACTGGCGCCCCTTGCTCGCTTGCAGATCAAGCAGGAACAGGAGGAGGCTGCTGCTGCTGCTGCTGCCGCACATTCCTTGGCAGTGGCAAGGGCAGAGCTTGCCAAGGAGCAGAAGAAGGAGTCCGTTGCCGAGGGTTCCAGCAAGGGGTCTCGCGCCGGCAGTGTTCAGAGCCCCACACTGCCAGCAGGCACCCGGAGTTTGCCTTCAAAGCCTAGCAAGGCTTTGAAGAAAAAGGTGAGTCTGCTGTCATTGGTGTTTCTTCTTACCAATGGTGACTTCTGCTAGTCTTGCAAGGGGAAGGGCCCTCAATACGAGGTCTGCTGTAGTGACTCTTTACCGACTTTTTACTGACCCTCTCCCAGCTCCCTAGTCAGACAACATTTGATGACAAGGAGTTGAGGGGTTTGCTCTTGCTGTGCCAGGAAGACGTGGTCATGGATGAGGGTATTGAGGAAGGAGTGGAGTTACCCGAGATGAAGAACAAGTGCACGGTTTCTCTGGCGACACACCAAGAGTTCAAGGATTCATGTGGGGCGGTAAGTTTTATTAACCTCTAACATGACTCCTTCTTAAGTAAGGGTAGTGTGACAAATGCTGGGCTGACAACGACCCCGAGAGTTGCTGGTTCCCCACTGGCGCTCAGCCTTGTTACCAGTGCGGCACCCTCAAACGTGCTTGCACAATTGATGGCGCCAAAAGTTGTGAGCGTGGCGGGGCTCCTGATCTTTTTGTTGAGAAGACCTTTTCCTGGGCGGTTCTGGTGAGGTGGGCCAGGGAGTTTGTCAAGAGGAAACGTGAGGAAGGTGCCGCTGGGAGAGCGGCAAAGATCAACAAATCCTCCTTGGCGCTGCCGACATGCCAAGGAGATAAGTCGGAATCGGTCAGAAAGCACGGTGCTGGCAAGCGCTAGGAAAAACGCAAGGCCTCCTCCCCAAGTAAGGGCAAGGCTAAGGCCAAATGCGTACGCATTGAGTTGCCCCCCTCCTCTCCTACTGCTGAGGACACGGAGATGAGGGAACTTGTAGAAGCCCTTGCCGCCAGCTGCCTCCCCCCCATTAGCAGTGAGGCTGGTCCCAGCCACTGATAGGCTTCTACTCGGACTGAGCGCATCAAGGGGTACACTATAGGTCTACAGACACAGGCTATACTCGAGACCCTAGCGATCCTCTTGGACACAGGAAATCACGGATCTTGGTGCTCAATTATAGGCACTGGTTATCAGTCTTAACTACCATGATCAGGCCTTCAGCATATATCATTTATTGACCTTGGAGGATTAGGAGACCAGGGACTCTGGGCACTAGGGGTTAGCATTAGGCGCTGCCATTGGACGAGGCACTTTAATCAGAAGTCTAAAGAATCAACAGTGACGGAACAGGATATACTCTAGCCCGACATTCTATTCATCAAAATTTGATACTAGATTTAGTGCCGGCAGCAGAACTCACGGCGTCTGTCAAGGATTTTCTGACCATACCCCGCCAAAGGCCTGGCCAATCAGAATTACACTAAAAAAGTGAGCAGACTCCTACAAAAGTTTAAGTCAGTTTGGAGTCACCGTGGCCAATGGGCTATAACGCCATTGGTCGCCATTGACAGGTTGCCATTAGCTACAACCACAAGGAGAGGCGCTAATTGGTAGCACCACTAATGGACTCATTTTAAAAATATAATAGCACATAGTATAAAAGATAGCTACTTGGGATGTACATAGCAACGAATCGTAACCTCTTGAGCACCCAAGTTACCCTTAGCATTCAAATCGCGCTAGCTTGCTCAAACTTTGTCATTAAGTTGGGCGCTAGCCTTGTTTATCCCATCTTTGTCATTTACGGTGCCACCTACGGGCACGCTGATACGATGCTGTACCAGCAGTCAGGGACAAAACATGCACCAGAAGTCAAAATAAACATTTAATTATAGGCTGAAAACTGTAAGCCTCCTGGTAGCAGTCTCAACACATATCTATCTCCGAAAATATCCCAACAAA
>QGOA01011178.1:0-16616 GCA_003313075.1 Termitomyces sp. MG16
AAGTGAATGAAAGGAGAGTGAAGAAATAAAGAGTGAAAGAAGAAAGGAATGAGGAGTCCCCTGACACTCTCTTTCTTGGTGCACCAGGAGTTTCGGAGTCAGAGAAAACTTGTTCTGGAGTTACAGGTCTAGTTTCCACCATAAGCTGGGGTTCGTTGTCACTGATGTTACCTTCTGAGGCGCTCACATAAGTGTCATTGCCCTCAGTTAGTTGGCTAAGGTCAGAGGGTTGTGCAGGTACATGTACTTGCTGAGGTGTGTCGTCTTCAGGGTACGTAGCAGTTTTGATAAAATCCGGAGTCACTTCTGACTCGGTTTCAATTGAATTGTGCTTGACCTGCGCAAGCTCGCTCGGGACGTCATCTTCATGGAACTGCATGTCATGGGAAGTGATCAGTTTTCCGTTTTCAAGGTTCTCTAATCTGTAACCCTTAGTTTCACCAGCCCACCATCCCAACATGTGGACTCTTACGGCACGGGACTCAAGCTTTCCATGTCTTACCTCTTTTGGGACATGCGCCCAACCAAATGACCCAAAGACGTGCAGGTGAGATACATTCGGTTTTTCATGGGAGTTACTCCATTTGGTAAACGGTATCTTCCCATTCAGCGCCGAATTCGGTGTAATCGAACAAATATATGTGGCATACATAAACACCTCACCCCAATATCGCATGTCCATGTTTGCTGCATGCAGCATGCTCCGTGTCATTTCCATGAGGACGGCAATCATGCGTTTGGCTATGCCATTTTGTTCTGGTCAGTAAGGGTTCGTAGTTTCATGCATAATACCGTTTGCCTTGCAGAACTTCTTGATGGTAGAATTCATGAATTCTGTGCCGTTGTCTGTCCAAATTGTTTTGACAAGTCAACCAGATTGTTGCTCGAGTCGAGCAACAGTGCCTTGTATCTCATCGGCAGTTTCTTCTTTTCTTTCCAGGAGGAAGCTACTAGGTAAACATTGACTTACTTCGACAATAACGAGGGCATATCTTTTGCCGTCCCAGGTAGGGACATTCATAGGCCTGACAAGGTCCATGACTAATAACTCGTTTTTGTTGTAGATTTTTGTGCTCGCTTCGGGCAAGGGAGGCCGTGTCGACTTTCCTTGAATACATCCACTGCAAAGATGATCGAACTCGTGAGGTAACTTAATTTTTAGACCAATAACTAGATTCTCGTTGACCATGTTATTGATGGTTCTGGGACTAATATGTCCTAGACGTCGATGCCACAACCGCATCGTGGGTTCACTTGCAATATAGGCCACTTGATTATTATCAAGACCCACGTTCAGACATTTGATGTGGTATAGAGTTCCATGATCGCCCATAAGTTTTGCTCGCATGAACTCCTTGTTGCCCCAGGCCAGACTTATACCGTAAGGGAATCTGCTAAGTATAGCACCAGCTCGTTGTAGTAATCTGAGACTGATAAGATTTGCTCCAAGTTTAGGCACGTATAGCACATTGTCAAACTGAACATCATTTGTTCCGTCGACGATGTAAGTTTGGAAAACTATGGATCCTATACCGGTGACGTTGAGGCGGTTATGCCCTCCAACAGAAATGTATTGGTTCTCAACGTTTTGCATTTTGTAGAACCAGCCTTTGTCCGTGACCATGTGACAGGATGCGGCACTGTCGAGAAGTAACCCGGAAGGCATGCCATTAGTTGTGGCCATAAGAACCTTTCCCACTTCTCTGCTCGGTGTCGTGGAACAGTCAATGGACATGTTCGTGTTCCCTACTTGTCTGGGTTTCCTAGGTTTGGGGCACTTGGGACTCCAATGTCCCTTTTCTCCACAATTATGACACACGTCGTCAGCTTTTGATTCATGCTTGGACTTGAGCTTTTTCTTTGGGCTCTTAGCGTCAATTTTACTCCCACTGGATAAATTACTGGGTTTGGATATGAAAGCGATTTGCTTATTCAAAGCGTTATCTTCTTGTGATACATGGTTGTAGACAGATATAAGTTCCACAGATACGTTTTCAATAGTGAGGGTATTTCCTCGGTGTAACAAGTTTTGCTTCATAACTTCCCAGGTCATAGTGTTAGGCAAGGAGAGTAGGATTGCATTGATGACGGTGTTATCGTCGACTTTATAACCAGCATCAGTGATGCGGCGTCAAATGTCAAGGTAAAATCCAATGTGGCTTGTCATGGAGGAGTGACCATCCCACTTCTTAGCATATAGTTGTTGATAATAGTAGTGCATGTTTACACTGCCTTGTTGATCAACGTAGCTTTTGTGGAGATGATCCCAGATAGCCTTGGCAGTTTGGAGATCGATGATGGAATTCCGCTGCGTATATTCGATGGCGCTATGAATCAAACTGATAGCTGCATCGTTTTTACTCAACCATCGCTCATATTTCTCGTGAGCCTGTTCCCATACGAGGTAGGGTTTGGATAAGATCGTATCTCACAACTTGCGGACTTCCTCCTCCTTTTTGACCACCGGAGTTGAGCCATCGTCGGTAGGGGTTTGATGTGTGGTGGTTACCATACCCGGGAACTGGTTGGGGGGTTTCAGTGGGCATTTATCATGTCCACTAGTAATACCCCAAAGTGACTTTGTCTGTAGTGCAGCCTTCATGTTATCAGACCATACATGATAGTTATTTCCGTTGAACTTTGTGAACTGTAGAGTATTGGAAGTCAATTTGCTGACACCGGGGCCCATAACCTGTTGCAGCATAAGGCAATATATATATGTATTCACATATGTAGTACAATCTGAAGTTCGAAGTCGGAGACGATTCAGTACAAGTAAGTAAATATGTTATGTATCTTATCTGAAGTTCGAAGTCGGAGACGATTCAAACTCCAGGTAATCGTATACCTTTTATACCTAAAAATGAAACATTTCAAATTTTGAAGAAGATTTATGACGCAATGAAAAGAAAAGAAATATACGTAGAAATTGGAGAAACATACATCATGAATGAGTCATGTATGATTACAAGTTGAGGTGAATCTTCGCAGTCAGACGTCATTTCCCTCGACAAGTAGCACACCCTCAGTCAATTATATTGAACTGAGGGTGAGTAGTAGCATATAACATCATAAATACTAGTCTTGAACTGACAATTGTCTACTTAGACTATAGATTACTTATATCTGTGTCAGGGTCTAACATATAATACATACATTGAGTGATACAATACATAATATATTATAGCACTAAACGGCAATATGGTATTTACCAAGCAAATATGCACAAGACCATAGACCAATCACACCCCAGCTCTACTCTACAATATTACCAACTTTTCTAAGCACCTGCACAGCCCTCCAGTCACCATTGCATGTGTATGTTGATGATGACAACAAGGAACTCTTTGTACTCATCATGGGCCTCTTTTGTTTCTTATGAGGTCTTGGCCATTTTGCTGTGATACATATCAGGTTGAGATGAGTTGATACCTCCATCTTTATAATGAGGGATAGGTAGCTGTGGCTGTTTTGGAGAGCACAGCTTCCTTAAAGTGTCAGGCCTCTTAGCATTGGTGGGTGTTGTTAAGATATGAGAACCCTTAGCAGGCAATGAGGCATGAAACACAAGCTTTTCTCTAAGACTGGTAATCTGAGGAGGGCTCTGGAGAAGGACATTGGTGTGGTGAGAAGTGGGAATTGGTGGAGAAGTGACATCTTTCAGTGGACTAGTACTGCAGCTTATATTGTGTCACACCATGGAGACAGTATATCCATCCCCCATATTGACTGCAGCAGAATCCTCAGGTGGGACCAGAGTTGAAACATGCAAGGAGAGAGGAGACTCTTCCACAATCCTGAAGCCTTTACCAGGCTTCTACTGTGTTTTGTCCCCCGCAGTAGTTATAGACACAAGAGATAGTAGTAACCACCAGATCAGCACAAAGGTTTGGAGGTCTACTGCTGGATGTACCGTAAGCATCCACACCAATGAGCATCTGGTCAATATTACTGATGAGATGGTCTGAGCCCATTTTTCTATGTTGCAAAACCCTTCATGTAACCATTGGTTACAAGCTAGAACTGTCTTGTGTGGATCACACAGTGCTAAATCAGACTGCTGCATTGGATTTGACTAGAACTAGAGTGAATACAAGATGTTATCTTACATAATACTCTACTGTATATTAATAGCATTGTTGATGCTTGTAACACATGTGATGCTCCATTACATACTCCTCAATGAGACCAAATACTCAGTCTTAGGAGAAAGGTGAAACTATGGACTTGCATAAAAGTGCATGACATCAGGCAATTATGCACACTGCATAGCTGTAGGAAGTTAGTAACACTGGCCATAGCAGTAGTGTGTGGTGTTGACACTTGACATGATTAGTCTTACGGCCTCTTAGTGCACAAGTGCACATACCAGCCCAAACAGCAAGAAAGCAGAATAAAATTAAAAAAATAAAAGAAGACATAACATCTGCTCGCTGTATATATATGCTACCCTGAAGTGTGCATCAGCCTGAAAATGTTGAGTTCATGCTGAAATTTACTTAAAAAATTAAAAAAGGGATCTATGACCTATCCAATGAGGCTCCCATGACCATGCACATCTCCATCACCATTGACTTGTCCTCCAGTATGATGTTAATCATGGAAGGGGGAGGTGCTGATTCTGTTCTTGGTGGGGTGGTTGACCCCTCAACTGCAGGCAAATCTACCACCATAGGCTCAGTTAATGCGACATTAATTGCTGAGGCAACAGTGGGTAGCATATCATGCACCAACATGCATTTTAGAAGCCCTCAGCCTCAGGATTTATTTGAAGAATACTCTCCTCATTGTGCTTGAACATAAGATGATAATAATCATCTTCAGTCACTTCTTGCTATTCATCCCATTGAAAAATTGTGGGCAGAGTGCCATATGCTGATAGGACCCCATACAGAATCAGCACATCAATGACAGGCCACAGCAGCATAGCACTGGCTTGGGATACAGTGCATGCTATTTGACCAATTTTGGCAATATTTAATGGCTATGCACAGTAAGAAGCAGATCCAATCAATGATAGCGCTGATGGCAGACAGAATGACAATTGACAGATGGTATCAATCACTGACAACAGCACTTAGCGAGAAGACTGATGATTTATCAGAAATGACAGATAGCTTGGTGTTTGACCTTGGCATCTGACAGCACTTAGCACCTCAATTTAGTGTCTGACATCACTTAGCATATTGGACAGACAGAAGGTTGATGGATTGATGGTTTAGTGTTGCGATCTGCCACCTGGCACCACTAAGCATGTTGAATGGATAGTAGAGATCTGAAACTGTTGGAGCCACCCTATAAAATTTTCCAGTTCATCACACTTTGGTGTTATTAGTTACTTGGCAATGGTGAACTCCTTGTAGTATAAAAAGTACTTACTGACTTGTGCATATCCAGCAGAACAAAGTTTCTTGCCCCACTCACTCTAGTCTCCCTTACAGTCTAAATCTCATTTATGGTCGGCAATGTCGAAGTAATCGGCAGTTGTAGACTATTGATATTCATTGGAATCTTTGTGCCTCACATCTACAGCAGGCATTAACATTGCTTAGACCTTACTAAGTTCCCGTGTTCTTGCCACATACCTTGCTACTTTCCACTTACCAATTCTTCCACAGGTGCCTCTACCCTTAGCACTTGACACTTGCTGACCCCCTTCCTGACTTTTCATTATTTTAACAGACATGATCTCTGGGACCTGCCCAGGACTCCCCTCAACACCTTAAGCATGCCCAACACAAAGCTTTTGGCTTAGTAACATTATTCTTACATTTGTTACTGACCAAACTTTGGGTGTCATCAAATTGAAGCCCACCACAAGGAATCTTTAGGGCAGAATTCTGCCAGAAACCCATCTTCAGCATAAGTGCCACCTGCTAGAGTAGTCAGCAGAAGGCATTCTTCCTTTCTGCATGTCTCCATCTACTCCTCAACTTCCAGGTGCCTTACTACACCACACCCTAGAGCAAAAACTACAGAATGCCAAAGATGAGCTTACTGTAGATGACATTCCTGATATCTTTCCATGTTCCTTGGAATACAATCTTAGTGCCGACGATTCCTTAGCATCTATGCTTGCCGCCATACAATCATTTACTCCACCAATGCCTTTAACTCCTCTCTCTCAGCTCTTCATTTCCTGCAATCTGTTGCCAAGACTTAGAACCCCTTCACCACAACTGCTAACCAAGCTTGGCACCACAGTCACTATGAAACAACCTGTTCAGTGCATGCAGCCATGCAACCACTTCTTGGCATTAAAATGGGACAAATCCAAGCCATGGGAACTATCCCAGTACTTAAAGAATTAGAATATTTATTCAGGGATTGTGAAGTTACTAACCATATACAAATGAAGGAATATGCGGCACAATATGTATCTTATGACATGGCAGAGACATGGACGGGCCTTCCCAAGTTTGCCGCATTTGTTTCTGGCACACAACTAGCTCAAGCCCAAGGCACCTCATATGAAGGTTGGAAAACAGCAGTCATACAGTTATATCCTGGCACTAAAAGGCTACCCAATACACAGTAAACAAGTTACAAAAACTGATTACAGGAATCATTTGACAATGGCACATATTCTCTTAGCATCTTCTCCATGTATTACCAAGAATTTCAGAAGATTAGCAACTCCACAAAGTAGTCTTTAGCGCTCATTGCCAAGTAGCCCTCCAGTTTGAGACAAAACATAGTGCTACTATCAAGGATTACAACTTCCTGAGAGGAGTGCTAGTACTTATGTGCAACTCCAAAATTGAGACCTCCTACAATAAAAAAAATGCACCTGTGCTATCTGGGACCTTTGGTAGTTATTTCTTGCAACCATTGGAGGTGCTTACGTGCTCTGTGAATTAGATGGTTCAGTACTACATTGACCTGTTGCAGCCTTTTGCTTGTTGCCATATCTCACTAGAAAACAAATTGACTTGCCACTTGAAGCACTAGATATCAACACTTCTAAACTTCAAGAACTTGAAGAAACTGACTTCTTGGACGATAATGATTTGCTGACTATAATTGAAGAAGAAGAAAATAATTAGAAAAGATTATAATAATAAGCTCCTCTTTAACCTCCCATGGGGCAAAGTTACCATAGGGAGGTAGCCAGTGCCACTCAGGCTCCTCCCTGGCAACTCCTACCACTCCCTCCTCTCCAGCTGCCCCTGCCTCTCTTGCTGGTTCCTCCTCCCATTGTGTTGCCAAGGTCTCATTTTCTTCACTCTTAGCATCCTCATCACCTACCTTTGCTGCTACCTCATCCTTGTTCTCCTCCTGCCATCTGGACTCATCCCCCATTTTGATATTCTCAGGGGCCTCATCTCACTCCTTCTGCAGCGCCAAGTTGCCAATGAGTTCCTGGTCTCCTGACTCCTGCTCTTTGCCAAGGGACCTCGCTACTAGTTGAATAAGAGACAGGAGGCCACTGGGACCAGCCTCTGTGTCTGGGGGCAGCAGGCAACTTGCCACCAAGGCCTTCTCCAGATTCTCCATCTCAGTATCCTCAGAGGCTGGCAAGGGGGAAGGCAACGACTCCACATGAGGATGCTTTGCTTTGCCCTTCCCTTTGCTGGGGGAAGGGGCTTGTCATTTTTCTGGGACCGAAGTCCCTTGGTGCTCTCCAGCACCTTGTTTGCCAACTGTTTCAGATCCATCTCCTTGGCATGTTGGCAACATCAAGGAGGCTTGTCCAATTGAGGCCATACCTCCTGCAGCAACCTTCTTCTTCTGTGCCTCCATGAACTCCCTTGCTTTCCTTACCAAAACTGTGTAGAAAAATGTCTTCTCAACTAAGGCATCTCACACTCTGCCATGTTCACAACTTTTGGCCCCATCAATAGTGCAAGTGCATTTCAAGGCCCCACAATGGTAGCACAGCTGTGCTCCAGTCAGGAACCAACAACCTTCTGGGTCGTTATCTGCCCAGCACTTGTCATACTGTGCCATCAGGAGTTAGCAGCAAGACTGAAGAAATCCAAAAGTTGCTTATTGTGCCACATGCCTTCTTGAATGCCTGCCAGGTCACCAGGAATCATCTCCTCTATGACAATGCCAGCTTCCTGCCTCTCATCAAGGATGGCCTCCTCCTGATCTCCTGATGTGGCAAAAGCAAACCTTCTTTATCCTCAAAGGTGATTTGCATTGGTGCCTATACAAATTTGTTAGCTCAAACTTGAGTTCAAAAAACACTTACTATGTATTGTGGAGCCACCTTGCAATTCTACAAGTTTGTTAGTGACTATTAGTAACAGCAAGAAAAATCAAAACATACCTTGCATTTTAAAGCAACTGCCAGCTTCTTTGGTGAGCCTGACCTGCTAGCTGGCAGCACTGGGCTCAAAGTGCTGCTAGTGCAACCAACCTTACCAGACCCTTCTGCTACAACCTCCTGCCTCTTAAAACATACCTTGCATTTTGAAGCAACTGCCAGCTTCTTTGGCAAGCCTGACCTGCTAGCTGGCAGCACTGGGCTCAAAGTGCTGCTGGCACAACCAACCTTACTGGACTCTTCTGCTACAACCTCCTGCCTCTTGGTGGTAGGTGCCTTTCTCTCAGCAATCTCCTCCATCTCTGCTGCCAACTCTCAAGCCCTCTCCCACTCCTCCAGTGCCCTGGTAATCTCTCAGGAGTTCCAAGAGACCTCCTCATGCCTTGCCACAATTTCCTTTTCCACCTGCATGTGCGCTAAGAGCGCCAACATCTTCTGCTTACTGTAGAGTGACAAATCAGACCAAAGCTAAGTTAGGAGTATAGGTTAGAGATACTCACTCTGCTGCAGGCACACTTACCATCATTAGCAATGCCTTGGACAAGATATTCTCCAACTTGTCCTCAATGGTTGGAATGAGAGGAGGTGCCTAATGAAATGATCAGCTAGCAACATGGCAAGAATGCAGAACACTTACAAAATGAGAGTAAGGCACTAGCTACTTAGTGCCATGGTGATCTAAGTAACGGGACCAGCACCACTCTCAAATCTCTATCTTGTGATCCCAGGCTATGCCAAGAATGCACACCTCCAACCACCACTTGTATAACTTCATTATGGCAACAACTAAATTTATAGGCACCTCTGTGCCAACACCATTGATACATTTGAGAAAATTGTTTGCCTTGGCAATGTATGCATGCACTGCATTTTGGGCCTTGATAGTAGAGACAGGGGGCAGAGTTGGAATATGGAAGGACATATTTGTTGATGGGAGTGCTAGGTAAAAGCAAGGGAAGAAACAAAGTCCAAACTCATGTGCCAGGACTATAAACAAAATCCAAAAAACACATGGGCCACTTGTCACAAAAACAGTAATGGTAGCCATATTTGGTGACTAAGAACAGTCAATTTTTCAGTTGGGGGAAGATGATAGGACCCCATACAGAATCAGTGCATCAACAGCAGGCCATGGCAGCATAGCACCAGCTTGAAGTACCTTAGCGCATGCTATTTGACTAATTTTGGCAATATTTGACAGCCGTGCATGGCAAGAAGCAGATTCAATCAATGATAGCACTGATGGCAGACAGAATGACAATTGACAAATGGCATCAATCATTGATGACAGCGCTTAGCAAGAAGACTGATGATTTATCAGAAATGACAGATAGCTTGGTGTTTGACCTTGGCATCTGACAGCGCTTAGCACCTCAATTTAGTGTCTGACATTGCTTAGCATATTGGACAGACAGAAGGTTGATAGATTGATGGTTTAGTGTTGCGATCTGCCACCTGACACCACTAAGCATGTTAAAAATAGTAGAGATCTGAAACTGTTGGAGCCACTCTATAAAATTTTCCAGTTCACCACACTTTGGTGTTATTAGTTACTTGGCAATGGTGAACTCCTTGTAGTATAAAAAGTACTTACTGACTTGTTGTAACGAAGTTATGAATTTGAGAAGCTTAGTGTGCACATAACACTGAATCAGACCAGACCAGTCTATTGACAATGTAGTTTACAACAAAATAAGCTGCTTATTAAGCAGCAGATTGTAGGTATTTATATGTATGTAAATAATATTATAATAAATATAATATTGTATGCTAAGTACCTAGTAAGTAAGTAAACGCTATGTAGCGGTGGCCACATAGCGGACTATGCTACACACCCCCCAATTAGACCAAAGTACAGTCTCAAAACACTCCAACAGTCAGGCCGTTGGTAAGTCAGGAACGGGGGCAATTGGAGAGTCCTCAGGCTCCCAGAAAGGATCGGCAGTAGCGTCGTCCATATTGTAATCAAGGAGTTTATCCTTGGGTATGGGCTTGTGAGTAGTGCCCGATGGCCCTGCAAGAGGCAGGGAGTTGTCAAAGTCCCGTAGAGGGGACAGTGTAATTGTGGGGTCGAAGGTTGGCCCCGGAGTAGGAGGGTGTGGATCAGGAATATCCCCAGTGTTGGATGGGTACTGGCACGTCCAGATCTTGCGGGCATGTATGTCTTGCCCGATGGGGAGATACATCCCCTTGGTAAACACGTCGTTGAATGCGCAACGACTCTCCTGCTGCTGGAGCATCAGTCATTGGCAGTCGCCAATGGTGGCCTCGTGCCACCCATCCCACTGAGCATGGGATTGAGGGGTCCCGTAGTGATTGAGGCATTGCAGCCTCTTGTCGTCAATGGCAGCTGCCTCGTTGTATAGCCGGCTGTCACTGAAGAAGATGTGGGCCAAGTAGGTGACTCTATAGGTATACGCATGGTCAGCCCAGCTGACCGGAATTTGATTGTGTAGAAGAATGCATAATGCGTCCAAAGTGGTGAACACAGAAGCAGATGCTTCCAGGATGTCCACAGCCCGAGTAGGGTCATTGGCGTGGAGAGGTACAAAGGCTTGCCCCGTAGCCGCCTTGTATTCGGCCATGGCCTCTTTGTAGAGGCCTGGCCTTGCAAAGGCATAGGCCAGGTACTTGTGTACCATGGTCTTGGAGGGGCAGCTGGCACTGAACACATGCACAAGTGCAAACCCAAAGAGGCTGCACCAATGAATGCACATGGCACGGTTCATGGTCAGACTGGTCCATATGTTGGGCATCCCAGGATGCCCATAGAGGAGGGCATAGAAGCCCAGGTAGTCCAAAGCAAAAGGCTGCTTTGGGTCAGGGGGAGTCAGGCCGACGAAGACTAGTCTCCCACTTTCCTTGTGGCGGTAGAGCCACGATGGGACAATCATCCGTGGGACTTTCTCCCACTCCTCCAAACTCGCAAAGAGTACCGCAATAGTCTTGTACGGGATCTTGTCAAGTAGTTGAGACATTGTTTTATCTCGGGCAGTAGGGTGGCAGTTCAGTGCCACCTGTTTGAATTCATTGAGCAGTAGATAGCCCAACTGATGCTGACAAATCAGCGTAAACTGGTTGTTCACCAGTGCATGGAGCCGGCGGAGCTCTTGAGGACTGCGGGGAAACCCACGAGGTGCCACTTGGTACACCTTGCTGTTGTGGGGCATCTGCGCAGTGTTGCCCTCTTTATCGGCCTCAAAGGCCCTGGCTGCGTGGGCTTCTTGCCTGACAAAGATAGTATTGGTCACTGGCAACCAATAGAACTGGGGGGATAACCCCACACCAAAGAATGAGTTTTGGCACACAATAGTGTGATCACGGTAGATTGCAACACCGAGCGCATCAGAGATGCGCCCGGTTTTGTCCTTGAGGAGGGCAGCTCCTCATTTGGCACTATCCTGAGCCTGACGGTCCATCTTGGCCCGTCGATTGCTGTTGTACTGTTTGTGTGCCATATGTTGGGCTGCCGTCTCATGCGGCACAGGAGATTCCATGCAAGCTTCTTCAGGCTTCTCATACCATTCATCATTGAAGGGTGGGGATGGCAGCCTCTCCGGCACAGATGTGTCAGAATGTGGGTCCATTGCCCACACACACTGTGGGAGTCAGGCTGGCAGGCCCTCTACCAGTATTGTGGGTAAGAAGGGGATGTTAGCCCCTGGGGCCTCTTTTGGAGCATCCTCAGGGAAGTGCATATTGACGTATGCGTGCCCTTCCAGTTGCTTACCCTGACAATCCTTTTGGGGTTGCGAGGCCTTAGCCTCAGTGGGGCATGTGCTGCTGCCCAGGGAACTCTGCTCCCCAGAGTGCGTGGTGGATACCACGGATAATGGTCGCGAAGATGTGACCTTGGATGTGCCACTAGCGAGGTGCTGGATGAGCCGAGGGGCGGCTGGAGCAGAGGCATCTTCATAGGGAAGGATGTCCCACCCTAAACTGGCCTCCTGGCCAGAGACGACAACGCTCGACTGAGTTGAGCAGAAGGGCACGTCCTCCACTCCTTGCTGACGCACCTTTTTGCTGGAGTCAGTGTCCTGACTTGGGGGTGTAGTCTGCCGCTTACAAGCGGCCAATAGGGCAAGGAGATCAGTTTTGTGCTGAGCGCACATATGATCCATGTCATCCATCATCCGGCTAATGAGGACGACCACCTCCGCATCATGGAGGAATGACAATTCTGCGAGTACATCATACCCATTGTCCCCCAAGCGTTGGAGGAGAGTAGCCAGGACTAGGTCCTGGTTGAGACTGGGCTTGACAGCCCATGCTTTTCCTTTGTCACATTGAAAACACGACTCTTCTTCCAAGCAGGGCTTGGGTTGGTGTGGCATCTCCAGCTGCTGTAAAAGGGAGAGCCTGGCCAGGCTCTCCGTCGGTGCATCAGCTGATGAACTGATGCTTAGTTCTGTATTGAGAGTTTTTGTGCTCTCAATGGCTGCAGGGGCCTGCACGAGGGATGCTTGGTGTCCCTCTAGATTGTCGACTGGTACTGTGGTTGACAGGGAAGTCAACTTGCCTCCCTTGGCTAGCGCTTTGTACGAGGCATTGTACTGGGGCATTGCGCCCCAAGCCCCCATTCAAGCTGGGGGGTACGGCATCATTACGAGCATGCTACCCATGCCTGGGTAGTGTGCCAGGGTGGTAAACTGGGGAAAAGGATGTGTCCCCAGTGGTCCTGTTGCCAGTACAGGGGCAAGCTGCCTCCATCCTGACGTCACTTGGGGGCTAACAAGCCCTCCATACTGGTGTTGCTGAGATTGGCCCTCAGCGTGATGTGGCGCATAAGCACCTGCTACTGGTTGTTGGGGCTGATAGCTGCCCAGAAGTTCGTTTTGGGGCATAATGTTGCCCTGCATGAGTTGGTGTGGCGGATAGCCACTAATCACCGGCTGCTGCAGTGGGTAGCCCGCTGCTAGTTGTTGCTGCTGCTGTGGGAAGCCCACAGCCTGTTGCAGTTGTCCCCACTGGGGCGCATTTTGGGTCAGTGGAGGAGTCATCTGCCCCCCCTCTCCAGCCAACGGTAAGACTGACGGTGCAATCTCAAACTGTTGCTGCTGCTGCTGCTGCTCACTCTGGTCCACAGGCATGTTGTCCATGGTTGAGGGAAGAAAGGGAAAAAAGAAATTTCGAATTTCGAGACATGTCTCAGCCACAGTTGCTGACCAACTCAGCCAAGCCATAATCAGCACTGCCAATCAATTTAAGCACCGGCACGCTTACCTAACTAATGTGGGCACTTAACGCCCTTTAACTCCAGATAACGGTCAAGTGCTGCTAACTTGGAGCAATGGGAATATGGCTCCCATGTTGTGTCCCCAAGTGACCACCGTACCTCAAACTTGAGCGTATTCCGCTCAGTCCATCGGTGCCCTATGATGCACTTGACAAACCACTTGTCATCATCTTGTACTCCAAAGTCATAGGGGCCTGGGGTCGCCCTGTTAGGGAATAGCACGTCATCAGATGTGCTATATGGTTGCAACAGCGACATGTGGAACTTTGGAATGATGTGTTGTTCCTGTAATGCCTGAGGCAGCTCCAACACATAGTTGGAGGTACTTGGCTCCACGTCTAGCACATGGTACGGGCCTACCCATTTTGGGCAGAGTTTGCTAGCCCATCCCTTTGGCAGTTTCAGGTTACGCGTTGACAGGTAGATCAATGCTCCTACTGATATTGGCAGGTCCGTTTGCCTACGGTGATTGGCATTTTTTGCCTGAAAGACTCACGTTTCTATGATGGTGTCATGCGCCGCTGCAATATTCTCCAGGGCCTACCTGGCGAACTCGACAACTTCTTGGTGAGCCATCACATTAGCACAAATTTTGTGCAGCATGGAGGGCAGGTACCCTCCATTGAGCTCAAAGGGCACATACCCTGTCGTCTCTAAGATACTTGTGTTAATCACAAACTCAGTGAGTGGACACCAGTCCACCCAGTCCCATTGGTCAGAGCAAACAACTGCCCTTAAAATCTGGTCTATACTGCGGTTGGCCCGCTCAGTTTGCCCATCTGTCTGAGGATGGAATGTCGTCGACATGAGGAGTCGAGCTCCTAGCAGTTTGTGGAGTTCCCTCCACCATTAAGACATGAACTTTGAGTCATGGTCGCTCACAATAGTACTAGGCAGCCCATGCAGCCTTCTTGTTGTCTTTGACAATGATTGCACACTTCTTGCTTTCAGCAATACACCATCAAACATGATATCTAAGGCTTTGAAAATCTCATCCTCCCATGCATGATGGTATACCTCTCCAATCTGAGTCAATTGCACCTTTCCTATTGTATGCATCACCATTAACACTACCAACTCATTCCACTTCTGTGGCATGCATGGATTGTACACTCATTTCACTTCTGGTTGAGGCACCAATTGATTCCATAGCAACTGTGTGCTCCCCACAGTTTTCACAGTACTATATATCTTGTCCTTAATGAGATCTTCTATCTTCATCCAAGAGCTAGTTGGCTGGCATTCTAGCAACTCTACCATGTATTTAGCATGCCCCTTCCTCTGTTGTTTAGTCTGATTAGGCTTCCAAAGGTTATATACAGCTGTGTCCAGCTGCTTCCTCTTCTTCAGAGTTCTTTGAAACTCTTCCTCTGGCATCAAAATTGCTGGCAAGTCTGCCAGTAGGCTATTTGGTGGAGCTTCTTTGTCCTCCACCTCCTGCACAGTCACTCTCTTGCAACTATTTAGTCAGTTGCATTTAGGCACACTTTATTGTTGGTGCACTCCTCTTACTGCACATCCCTTACTGACTTTGCTTCCCAACTCACATCCAAGTTTGCTGTTTAACTCATTTTTGACTTGTTCTCTAGGATCTGCCTAGGACTCCCTCAAAACTTAAAATGCCCAACACATTGTGTACTGGTCAGTAGCCATAAACCATTTCTGCTACTAATCAACTTTTGGGCATCATCAGCGTGATAGCCAGGAGTGATTGGCATGATCCAATCATTGATTGACAGTCATGATAGCAGGTGATTCTGGAGTCCATGATGCATTGCTGTTAGGAAGTGTGTGTGATAGTAGGGTTTGATGTGTGTGATGGTGGTATTGGTGGTCATAATGGCAGGAGTTGTGTCATGAGGTCAGTGAGGGGGTTCCAGATGGGGATTTGGAGGTGTTCCAAGGTGGTCTTGGGTAGAGGGGTTGTGACAACATTGATACTTGCTGTTGCTGTGGTTGATGTGTTCTGTGATTGCTTATTTCCCTTTCTTCACCAGTCAGAGAATTGACCTTCCATTCTTTCACTTTTTCTAAAACACTTCTTCTTGGTATGCCCTGATTTTTTGCAGTTTCAACTGACAACTTGACCTTGTCTTCTTGTTGGCTCCCTGCTTGGGTTGGCTTGGGTTGAGAGTGTCTGAACTGACTTTGTTGGTGCTATTATATTTGTTCCATGAAGTAACAGTATGTGAGTAGTGAGCTTTGCAATGACTTTAGCAAATGTATCTCCTAACATGAGTGCACCTGTTATGGCTGCCCAAGAGCTTGGCATCAATTTTATAATATAGGTTTTGAATCTCTTGTTGTTAATACCTGCTCTTTAGTTGTTGGCTTTTGCCCATGCAGTTAATATTGCTCAGAAGTGCACTTCAATATTGGATCTGTCCACATATTTGATTGCATTCATTTCCTCCTCTGTGTGAATTAACCTAAGGTTAGATCTGGCATCATGGATTGTCATGAGCAACTCTCATGCATCAGCTGCTGACTCATTCATGTTTATGCCAGCTCCAATTGGATTTACAATGTTCAAGGTTATCATGCTCTAAGTATATGCATTGCATTGAACTCATTCATTGGCCATTGGTTTTGGTGCTCCCCACCACTGTCAGGGGACTCCTCATTTCTTCCTTTTCTCACTCCTTATCTCTTCAATCTCCCTTCATTCATTCTCTTATTTCTTCTGACATTATTTCATTTTACTGTTTCTATTCTTTCAATACTATCTGTCAGTACTACTCTCAGCCCTTGAGATGCTCTGGTTCTTTAGCTACCATTCAGACAAGTATGGGCCCTTCAGCACTGCTTCCAGACTGCTTATATAAGCCGGAGTTTGCCTTTCTGACTTCTAAAGTCCGGAGTTTTCCTGCCTTGTTTGCACAATTGTTTGGTTAGTCAATTTTCAAGTTTTTAAGATTTTGTTGTACTGTACAGTTGTTTCCCATGCTTCAGAAGCTCCAGAAGCGTCCAACCTGGCATAGGGAATCTCTAGACTTGTTCCCTTTGGATCTCCCTCTGCAAGGTGAGTAGTTATTATGATATTGTCAGTACATACTCTAATACACTTTGGATCTACCTCTGCCAGCTGTGTGACTGAGCCACAGCCTC
>QGOA01011182.1:0-16819 GCA_003313075.1 Termitomyces sp. MG16
AAGCGGCAGATAGGAGCCAGAGAATTCTTCTGACAGCTATGGGGGGCTTCCAGACCAGAATTAGGAGACTTGTTCTGCTGTAAGGGCAACCTCCAGAGGTTGCGGCACTATCACACAACTGGCAGAGGGAAATCCAAAGTATATTAGAGCCAGTAACGACAGTACAATCAATAACTAATCACCTGGCAGAGGGAAATCCAAAGAGAACAAGTCTAAGGATTCCTCTGCCAGTGCGGCACATCAGTACGGGGGCGGACAGGCATGGGAACAACTGTACAGTATCCAACGGCTAGCTCTGGGAGGCCGGGAGAACTCCGGGGCGCGGGAAATGCTCCGGAGTTCTCTGGAAACTCCGAAAAAGGAAAGACAAGAGCGAGGAGTCCCCTGACAGTTCCAACTCCATTGCTATAACTGCAAGGGAGCAGACCATAACCCTACCCAATGTGCCTATGTGTCGATGGAGACCCGCTTAAGTTCCCCTGGAACAAGACCCAACAACATTCCTGACATAACAAGAGATACTTTTAACATGCAGATGATTTTTTCTGGCAATAGTCACAGCTCCTCCCAGGAAGAAAAGGACATGTTTTCAACCACCAACCATGCCCTTGAGGACAACTGGGGAGGGTTTGGCGATGGGTCACAATCACACATTGCCCTCCCACAGCATGTTATAAACAATGTTCTAATAGAGAATGACACAACTGTTAATACGACGTCAGCAAAAGTGAGAACAAATCAAATCAGAGAAGCAAACTCTGCCATGCAGGGCTTGCTGGAGGATCAGACCACTACAAGAGATGGAAGGACCAAAACAATCAAGCAGTACTCACCTCATGCACAAAGTGGGAAGGACAAATCCAAGAGGGGGGCACTTAGAATTGCCTCCCTAAATATAAAGGGAGGGGGGTTAGTGCTCACAAGACAGAAGTGGAGAGAAATAAACCAACTTATAAGAGAGAGAGTAAACTGGATATCCTTGCGATACAGGAAACCCACATGAGCGACAAGCTGAGAGACAAAGTAAATGGTCTTTTTGAAAGACAAATTAAAATCTACTCAAGCATAGATACAAGCAACTCAAATACCAAGAGAGTAGCCCTTGTACTCAACAAAAGGACAACAGTGTGGAAGGAGGCCTCCACAAGGAAGATTATCCTGGAACAAGCAATAAAAATCAGTGTATCTTGGTACAATGGGACCCTCTTCACTTGTGTTAACGTCTACATGCCAAATGACTTTAGGAAAAACAAAAATTTCTGAAGAACTCTAGAGAGTAACTGGCATAAACAAAGAAACAGGCCAAGACCAAACGTAATAATGGGGAATATGAACATAGTGGAAGACATGCTGGACCACATACCAGCTCATCCAGATCTAACACACGCAACAAATGCACTGAAGAAACTGAAAGTATACCTCAATTTAGCCAATGGGTGGAGGAGAGAGAACTTTATAAAGACAGATTTCTCCTTCTACATGGCAGGAAGACTGTACCAGTCAAGAATCAACTGGATCTATATTAAGGAAGACCAAATCCCTTTCACCTGGAACTGGAATATAGTAAGGACAGGGATAAACACTGACCACTTATTGGTGGCCACAACAATTCTCAATTCTTGGCAACCGCAGATGGGTACTAGAAGATATGCCATGCCAATAAATTTACTTAAAGAACAGGAGCTCCTAGTCAGGATAGAACATCTAGAGATGGAGCTAGAAAGTGACCTACATAAACAGTATAGGTGACAACTGATCGGAATAATTAAACTCACAAACATTGTATAAGAAATTCAAAGCAGATCTGATTAAGGAAGTAAGAGCATACTTGACAAGCCTGAAACTAAAGATCTTGATAGAAATTGCAGCCCTGATGAAGGACAAAAAAAACATACTAAAAGATCCACAAAAGGACAAAGAGGATAAAGGAAGAGAAGTGGCTTTTCTTGATGATCAAATTAAAAATCTAGAGGCAAAAAGATTTGCCAGGGCAAGGAACATGGTGGCAACCAGTTTTCTAATACACGGTGAAATACTCATAAAGCCATGGATCTTGTTAAACAGGGAGACAACCCTCAGGGACACCATAATTGTGTTAAAGACCCTAGATGAGGACGGTGGAACGCTCAAAAGGTTTCCAAGGAGAATAACAGAGCTGGCTAAAGAATATCATGAAAAGTTATAAGAAAAAGATGTACTACAAGATCATGAGGCCCACAAAAGCCAAATAACAGAGGTCCTCGTCTGCATAAATAGAAGGTCAATGCAAGAACAGACCTCAAAAATCGGAGACCCACTTACAGAAGGAGAAACAAGAGATGCAATAAAGGCCCTCCCAAATGAGAAGGTGGCAGACCTTAATAGAAGGAGGAAAGAGAGGGTTTTAATGTTGCCGGAGTGCTAACCTGAGTATATAATGACATCAAAGATTATAGGATGAGCGCAAACATGGAATTTTCAGAGGGGTGGCTTTGCCCTATTTATAAAAAAGGTGATAAAACTGAGATCAGCAACTACAGACCAATAATAGTTCAGAATACCAACTACAAGATACTGACTAAGGTTCTGTCTATAAGACTAAGTAATGTAGCACCTGACATCATACATCAGAGTCAGGCTGGATTCATGAGCGGCAGAAGAATCGAAAACCAGATGGAGCTAGCCCAACTAATGATAAAGTGGTGTGAGACAAAGGAAGAGAATGGAATGATTGTCTGCTTAGATCAGGAAAAGGCTTATGACTGAATACTCCATCCATTCTTCTGGTGCTCCTTGAGAAAATTCAATTTCCCAGAAACTTTCATTGATTTAGTAAGAACCCTGTACAAAGGAGCAACCACAAAAGTCATCCTGAATGGTAAAATAAGTCAGTCCTTCATAGTAAACAGAGGGGTATACCAGGGCAACTCCCTATCATGCCTGCTATTCAACATAGTAATTGAGTCCCTAGAACAGATGCTGAGAGACTCCAACCTGAAAGGCTTCAAGTTAGATAGCAGTACTGAGAGATTGATCACAATACTTTTTGCAGACGATACTACCATCTATCTAGGAGAGGAAGACAATTTCACGGACCTACAGGCCTTACTGAAGAAGTGGTGCAAGGCATTGGGGGCAAACTTTAACATTCCAAAAACAGTAGTAGTCTCAGTGAGAACAAGAGAATACAGGAACTCACTAGTCGAAACGAGGAGAGCCAACATGAGCAGACCCCAAATCCCTGAAGATGTACATATAGCAGTAAAAGGCAAGGCCATGAGGCTCCTAAGTGCCTTCATAGGGAATGGAATAGAAGAGGTCTCTGTATAGACACTGACAGTTGAAATGGTGACAAAAGATCTAAATAGATGGGCCAAAAGCAAACCAACAATTGAAGGGAAAAGACTAATTGTGGGAATGGTAGTTGGAGGACGCACCCAATATAGGACAAGTGTTTAGGGAATGCCCCTGGACATTGAGAACAGTTTAACTAAGATGGTAAAGGCCTTCCTTTGGGAGAACTCACAACCAAATATTGGAATAGAAACCCTACAACTGCCCCACGAAAAAGGAGGAAAGAAACTTCTAAACCTAAAAGTAAGAAACAAAGTGATAGAGGTTATGAAGCTGAAACAATACCTAAACCTGGGAGAAGACCACCCAATATGAGCAAAAATTGCTGACTTCTTGTTTAAAAAAAAAGTGGCGAAGTGGTGGAAAATGACAGATGAAGAGTCCTATGTAAACATATTTCTCCAATACTTTAAGGTGGATACTAGAGCCAGGGCAGATGGATTAACACCATCAATACAAAGAATGCTATGGGTGGCAAAGAAACATCAAGTGACCTTTGCACCCCTAGAAGTGGGAATGCTTTTGAAACTTCAGATGCTGGCATGGTTTCACCCAAGACATAGAGGGGTCAAATAGTAAGGCTTAATGTCTCAGAGCCAGAATGCCTAAGGAACATACATGTGATAAAGACAGTCAGAGACATGTGGAAATTGGCAAAACAAACTGGAAGCAGAAGAAATATGAGGCATAAACAAAGGAGGAACTGCATGTGTGACTCTTGCAAAGAGATAAGGAGGAAAGAATGTGAGAACTCAAATAAGTGCAGAGAATATGCAAGAAATCACCTAAGCAAGCTTCTCCCAAAATGGCACCCAGAGGCACCTACAAGTAAGAGATGCCTGACAGAGGAGCAAAGGACAACACTTATGGCAGATGGTGGGAAGATCTTTGATCTGGAGATAACACTGGATCAGAACCTTGAAAATAGTTTTAGGCTCTTTACAGGGCGATATATAGAAATCAGAGAATGACACTGTACATATACAAGGGCTATGCAAGAAGATGAGGAAGTTGTCACAATCTATACAGATGGATCCTGTTTCAACAATGGATCCTTGATGGCCAAGGCTGGTGCCGGGATTTGGTTCAAGGAAGAGGATCCAAGAAATATGGCTGTTAGGTTGCCAAATGAGATACCGCAAACCAATAATACTGGTGAAGCAGTGGCAATGATAGTCGCCACCAGACTTGTCCCACAACAAATGTCCATAAAAATCCGGAGCGACTCCAAGCTGGTCATAGATGCCATAACGGACAACCTTAGGAAGAATGAGGATAATGGATAGATAAAGATAACGAACAAAAGCATAATAAAACTCCTGGTAGCCAAACTGAAACTAAGGAGAGGGGCCACTGTTTTAGAAAAAGTGAAAGGCCACTCAGGAGTAACTGGTAATGAAGAAGCCGACAGACTGGCAGACCAAGGTGCTAGAAAGGCAGACCCAGATGAAATGGATACAACATCTCTGAAGGGTTATGATCTTCCTGGCATCAGACTCTCTAAGATCTCACAAGCCTTAGTATACAAAGGAATTATAGAGGGCAAAGAAACTCCAATGAGGAGAGAAACCATATGCCATCTGGATATGATGCAATGGGCGGCAAATGATGTGAATAAGGAACTCCCGACAGATGAGAGGATATGGAAATCTCTAAAAGATAAAGCCATGTTAAAGAAGGTCAGAGTTTATATGTGGAAGACAATGCAAAATGTATATAAAGTGGGAAGGTACTGAGAGAATATCCTAAATTTTGAGAAAAGAGCATACTGCACAATGTGTGATAATGCATTGGAAACTATGGAACACATACTAACAGAGTGCAAGGCATCAGGCCAACTCAAGGTATGGAAAACAGTTGAGAAAATTCATGAGAACAGGGGCATCCCATTCAAAAAACCATTTTTTGGAAAACAGCTCAGATGCTCTCTGATAAAATGTAAAGACAAAAACGGTAAAAACTAAAAAGAGGCTAGTAGGTTCTTTAGAATAGTAGTCTCTGAGGCAACATATCTCATATGGAAAATACGTTGCGAATAGAGGATTATGCATAAGAGCGACCCCAAAAAAATCCTCATAAACCCAGAGATAAAGAGAAAAGTGTTAAGGGCTATGACCCAAAGACTGAAGCTAGACTGCCTGGCCACAGATAGTTCCCGGTTCAGGGAAAAGGTGTCAGATGTTAAAGTAGTCAGAAAAACTTGGGGTGACTTATTGCTGCCAGGATCAGACCTAATCAAAATCTGGAGATATGCAACCGAGGTTTTAGTGGGTATAAAGTAAATCAAGTTCCACACTGTGTGCATAAGTGCATTTCCTGTGGAGTAGCTCCAGTCCTGAAACACATGAACAATCCAACCCAAAATATTTAGGACCACCAAGATCGACTAGATGGATTGTTCGCAGCTCTACAGTGATGCCACAAAAAAAAAAGAGTAAGTTGCATGTGGGAATATAAAGAAAGTCATGTGACCATGTTTAGATATATTTGGGAGTGGTTCAAGCTGGTTGAACCACATCTTGGCTTTCAATCACTATTATGAAAGTTACTTCTCCTTGTTAGAGGACTGCTCATTTCTTCTTTTTTTCACTCCTTATCTCTTTACTCTCTTTTCATTCATTCTTTTATTTCTTCTGTCATTCTTTCATTTTACTGTTTCTATTTTTTCAACACTATTTGTTAGTATTATTCTCAACTCTTGAGGTGCTCTGATTCTTTAGCTACTATTTAGACAAGTGTAGGCCCTTCAGCACCACTTCCAGACTGCTTAAATAAGCTGGGGTTTGCCTTTCATACTTGAGGTAGTGCAAAATTTTGTAGACTATTCCATGGATTTCTTTAAGAACAAGAAAGTGGCTGAGGTGGACCAGATGTGGCAAGTATACACAGTGTTTAAAGATCATCATATCTACACCTCTTAGTGCCTTTCTTTAGCAACTCTCCCATGTCTCTTAGTGCTTTTCCTTAGCAACTCTTAGCATTCTTGTATTGGCTTTTGGAGCTTTACACAAGTGCTTCCAATCACCTACTTTCCTTGCCAACAACCTCTTGCCTATTGTGTATTCTCTGGACATGTCTGGAACTTTTTCACACACTTAGCATGTCCAAAGCTATATTGACTAGGTAGCTGTACTAGTGATAGTGTACCCTCCAGCTCAATTTGAGCATCATCAATGTCTTTGGCATAGCCAGGCCTCTATAAAGAGGCTATCACTAACTAGGAGATGGTAACAGAACAACCATTTGTGCCCCTTCGAGTCTTGACTTGTTGATATTCTGAAAGAATCATTCTGTCTTCACCACTTTGGACATATTATGTGTTCTCATTCACAATCAGATTTTGTCAGGGGACTCCTCATTTCTTCCTTCTTTCACTCCTTATTTCTTCACTCTCCTTTTATTCATTCTCTTACTTCTTCTGACATTATTTCATTTTACTGTTTTTATTTTTTCAACACTATCTGTTAGTACTATTCTTAGCCCCTGAGGTGCTCTGATTCTTTAGCTACTATTCAGACAAGTGTGGGCCCCTCAGCACTGCTTTCAGACCACTTACATAAGCCAGAATTTGCCAGAGTTTGCCTCTTATTTGTACAATTATTTGTATAAGCAATTTTTGAGTTTTTAAGGTTTTATTGTACTGTACAGTTGTTTTACATGCTTCAGAGGCCCCAGAAGTGTCCAACCTGGCATAGAAAATCTCTAGACTTGTTTTTTTTTTGAATCTCCCTCTGCCAAGTAAGTAGCTATTATGATATTGTTAGTATATATTCTAATACATTTTGGATCTCTCTCTGCCAGCTGTGTGACTGAGCCATAGCCTCTAGAGGTTGTCCTTACAAATTTCAGTCAGCTAGGCTGACTATGCATATACATATGAGGTTACTTTCCTAGCTCGTATATATTTTGCTAACTACTAGCTATAGCAGAAAGCTATGGCAATTGACAAAGAAAGGCTCCAATGTCTTGATCAGTATGGGACTTCCCTATTGATAGGCTTCTACTCAGGCTGAGTGCATCAAGAGACATTATAGGCCTACCAACACTTGACATGCTAGAAACCTTAATGGCCTTCTTGGACACAGGATATCTCTGGCTTTGATGCCCTGTTACAGGCTTTACTTATTAGTCTCAACCACCATTTATCAGTCTTTCAGCACACATTGATTATTGACTTTAAGAATTTAAGAAACTCAGAACTCATAACACTAGTATGATGGTGGGGAGTGTAAGGGTGACCTCTAAAGGCTATAGCTCAGTCACACAGCTGGCAGAGGGAGATTCAAAGTGTATTAGAATATATACTGACAATATCATAATAGCTACTCACTTAGCAGAGGAAGATCCAAAGAGAACAAGTCTAAGAATTTCCTATGTCAAATTAGATGCTTCTGGAGCCTCTAAAGCATGGGAAACAACTGTACAGTACAACAAAACCTTAAAAACTTGGTAGCAGACCAATACCCCTCCTCCTTCAACACATTCTGGACAGTCTGGGAAGAAACAGGGTTGGAAATGATGTTGTTGATAAAATTGGTGGCCTGGACAGCTGTATCAAGTCTCTCAGTTGAGATTTGTCAAACAATAGCCTGTTTATCACATGGAGTAAGCTTAGCAGGATGGCCTCCAGAATAGTTTTCCTTGTCCATCTCCAACTCTCTACCAATTCTCTCAATAGTAGAATTCCCTAGACCAGTTTGAGCTCCAATCTGATGCAGAGAATACCCTTGAGCAAGAAGAGAAGCAACAGTAGAGTGTTGTGTAGGAGGAATAGGTTTCATGATGGTGGTTGAAGGTCAAAATGTGGTTCAACGAGCTTGAACTACTCCCAAATATATCTAAACATGGTCACATGACTTTGTTTATATTCCCACATGCAACTTACTCTTTATTTCTGAGTAAAATAGGGATAAACCTGAAAAATTAAAGATGCTCAAAAAACTGTCCCAATGAGTGAATATTTTAAAATGGCCATCACTCCATCAGTTTTGATTTCCATTACATAAACCTAAATTCATTTTGTAGCTACAATGCCATAGTATCTTACATGATTTAATTAGGATTTTAGGTACTTCTCATCCTTCATGCCAATGTCATCTTTCAAAAAGTATGAAACATTGGAACAGTTTTTTAAGCCACTGTAGGGTCCGCTTCCCCTGCCCATATCAATGAGGATCTTGTAGAGTGAGGGCTGCCACCTTAGCAGGGTCCAAGGGGAAGAACTCTGTCTGAAACTCCTTTTCAAACTGATCCCAACTTCTAAAACTCTCCACTCCTCCAGGGCATCAAAAGACTCATAGCGCGTACGTTGAAGCTTGCCCAGATTTCATGTAAGAAAGAACCCAAGCAATCTTGAAAGCATCAGAGGGGAAAGCCTCACCACTGAGCTGAATTTAGGTGATGCAGGACTGCAGAAAACGCTTGCCTATCACTCAGTCATCATTGAATGCGTCTGGGAGTGCTGGGCAAGGAATATTGGCATGAACTGGGGGGAAGGCCCCAAAGCAAGGGACTGGGGGTGTGTCAGCCCTAACTGGAGGTGCCTGGAGAGAAGTAGGAGCAAGAGGGAGGTGCTCTAAGAGGGCCTGAAGGGAATGGGAGATGGTGTCTGTGGCCTGACATGATCCAGCAAGTTTGGTGGTGTGGAGGGTGAGGGAAGCTTGAGTACTTCCCAGCAGCTAGCTCAGACATTTGCTGCTAACTCTGCTTCTAAGTCATTCTGAGATGTAGTTCCTCATTACCTGCAAGACTTTGAGGATGTTTTCTCCAAGTATCATTTGACTCTTTGCCAGAGTATAAGCAGTGGAACCATGCTATTGAGCTCATGCCCAATGCTGAGCCCTCTAGCTGCAAGGTCTATTCTCTCTCTTCCAGAGAACAGTATGAGCTTGATGCCTTTTTGCAGGAGAATTTAGACTCTGGTTGCATCTGACCCTCAAAGTCTCTGATGGCCTCTCCAGTCTTCTTCATTAAGAAGAAGGATAAATCTCTATGTCTGGTTCAGGACTATCAAGTCTTGAATGTGATGACTGTAAAGAATTGCTACTCCTTACTACTCATTTCAGAGCCTGTCAACAACCTCTGAGATGCACACTACTTCTGAGTCTTGAATGTGATGACTGTAAAGAATCACTACCCCTTACCACTTATTTCAGAGCTTGTCAACAACCTCCAAGGTGCATGCTACTTTACTAAGTTGGACATCTGCTGGGACTACAACAACATGCACATCAAAGAAGGTGATGAGTGAAAGGCAGCATTCCAAACAAATTGTGGACTCTTTAAACCTCTGAAAATGTTCTTTGGCCTCACTAATGGCCCTGCTGATAGGCTTCTACTTGGACTGAGGCGCATCAAGGAACATTATAAGCCAACCAACACTTGATGTACTGGAGACTCTAGCGACCAGTTTGGGATATAGAGCAGCCTTAGCTCTGGCACTCTACTACAGGACTTATCCATTTACCCTAATTGCCAGCTACCAGGCCTTCAGCACACTCCATTCACCTATTAATGAAGGAGGCTCAGAATGTATAGCGCTAACATAACAGTGGGAGGGGACTCTAACCAAACCCCAATCACTTCCAGAAGGAGTCAGCAGCAGGCACTGCTAAACCCCAATCACTTTCAGAAGGAGTCAGCAGCAGGCACTGCTATTTGATGAGGCACTTTAATCAGAAGTCTAAAAGGATCAATGATGGCAGCACAGGATATACTTAAACCCAACATCTGGACCTGTCAGAAACTGGTACAATGAGTAGCGCTGACATTAGCGCTCATGGTGTCTGTCGAGGATTTTCCAACCATACTTTGGAACAGCCTAGCAGCCAATCGGAGTTATAGTAAAAGTGAGCAGACCTGTATAATTCTAAGTCAATATAGAGTCGCCGTTGGTCGCTGTCATCCATATGCAAAAGGTCACCGTTGACAGGTCACCATTAGAGGAAACCACAAAGAGAGGTGCTAGGAGGTAGCGCCACAGATGGACTTATCTTGGAAAACACGGTAGTGCATAGTATATAAGATAGCTACTTCACATGTATATAAAAACGAATCATAACCTCTTGAGCACCCAGTTACTCTTAGCATTCAAATTGCACTAGCCTTTTCTGACTTTGTCACTAAGTTGGGTGCTAGCCTTGTCTATCTCATCTTCATCATCTATGGTGCCACCTATGGGCACAATATGCTGTGCTACTCGTCTTTTCTTTTGTATCTTTGTTTAAACTACGATGCTTACCATCTGCTAGGTAGCACCCAAGGCACTATCATCTAGCGCATCGCTTTATCACCTTTGCTCAAGTACACTGGGACCCTGTCAGGACTCCTCACAACTACATATGCCAAGTGCTGGAGACAGCGTTGTACTGCATATACATCCAGTGCACCCAACTACAGTTGGTGTCATCACCACCACCTTCCAGACCATGATAAATGACATTTTCTGAGACCTCATAGTGGAAGGTGTTGTGTGTATATACTTTGATAATATTCTCATCTATACCAAGACTCTAGAGGAGCATCATCAGATTACGTGCATCATACTAGAACATCTTTGCCAACACCAGCTCTATCTTAAGCCAGAAAAGTGGGAGTTTGAGCAAACTAAGGTTGAAAATCTTCCACTGATCATCTCTTATAGAATGGCTGAGATGGATCTAGTCAAGGTGGCTGGTGTGGTGGAGTGGCCAGAGCCTGAGAACAAGAAGGAGGTTCAGGCCTTTCTGGATTTCACCAACTTCTACTGGAGGTTTATTCAGGATTTCTCACACCGTGCCTGGCCCCTCTTCAATCTCACCACTAAGGACACTCCTTAGTACTGGAATGTAGCACAGCAGACAGCCTTTGATGCCCTCAAACAGGCAGTCACTTCAAAGCCTGTCCTTCTATTTCCAGATGATGACTCTCTCTTCTGTGTTGAAGCCAATAGCTCAGATTTTGCTAGTGGAGCCATTCTCTCTCAACAGTCAAGAGAAGATGGTAAGTGGCATCCTGTGGCTTTCTACTCCAAGAGTCTCATTGCTATGGAGCAAAATTATGAGATCCATAATAAGGAAATGCTAGCTATCATTTAGTCATTTGAGGAGTGGCAACATTTTCTTGAGAGTGCCAGATATAAATTTGAGGTGTGGACTGATTACAAGAACTTAGAGTACTTTCGGATGGCCAAGAAACTTAACTGCCGACAGGCTCAATGGTCCTTGTATCTGGCCAACTTTGACTTCTCTCTGCATCACAAACCTGGACGGAGCATGGGTAAGCCAGATGTGCTTTCTAGGCAAGCAGATCATGGTTAAGGAGCTAGTGACAATGACAATATTGTACTTCCAAAGCCCGAACTATTTGCTATCCGTGCTCTAGAAGGTGTGGTTGGCCAGGGAGAAGAAGTGAGCATCCTTCAAGACATCCGACGAGGTAACCGGGAGGGCGCTCAAGAAGATCTGATAGCTAAGGCTGCCTTGGCCTTGCATGCTCAAGAAAAAACTAGGCCACAGATACCTGAGCCCAGAGCAGAGTGCAAAATGGAAGGGAAGGCTGGATAGAATGATGAGCAGAAAAAGATGCCTATGAGGTAGAGTGAATGGCAGTTTCATGGTGGAGCTCACATTGTAACTCCATGAGCTGCTACTGATCACATGCTACCTGATACCAGGTCTCAATACTTGTGTTGTCAGGTCATCTCTCAGCCATGCTGTCAATCCAGTCTATGAGAGAGAGAAGAAGGCCATCTCAGAAGGTAAGACAGAGCTGAAGACCATCCAGATAGCAGGCCTGTTCAGTAAGAGCTCTGAAGGAATCAATATACTTATCTAAGGTCCGCTTCTCCTGCTCATATCAATGAGTATCTCAGAGAGTGAGGGCTGCTACCTTAGCAGAGTCCAAGAGAAAGAAGTCTGTCCAAAACTCTTTTTCAAACTGATCCCAACTTTCAAAACTCTCCACTCTTCCAGAGCATTGAAAGACTTGTAGTGTGTACATTGAAGCTTGCCCAGACTTCATATAGAAAAGAATCTAAGCAATCTTGAGAGCATCAGAGGGGAAAGCCTCACTACTAAGCTGAATATAGGTGATGCATGACTGCAGAAAATGCTCACCTATCGCTTGGTCACCATTAAATGTGTCTGGGAGTGCTGGACAAGGAATATTGGCATAAACTGGGGGGAAGGCCCCAAAGCAAGGGACTAGGGGTGTGTCAGCCCTAACTGGAGGCATCTGGAGAGGGGTAGGAGTAAGAGGGAGGTGCTCTAAGAGGGCCTGAAGGGAATGAGAGATGATATCTGTGGCCTGACATAATCCAGCAAGTTTGGTGGTGTAGAGGGTGAGGGAAGCTTGAGTAGTCTGCATCTGAGTCTCCAGAGCAAGCAAGCAACCCCAGGCATCATCCTGAGGGGCAGAAGCATCCAGAGGAGTGTCTGAGGGGGCTGGTTGAGTCATAAAAGCAACAGAGGGGCAGGGAGTAATCCAGTGGGGAAGTGACCTAAAGAGACAAGAGAGGGCTCAAGCAGGCTGAAGGGGGCTCCCAGACCAGAATGTAGAGACTTGTTCTGCTGTAAGGGTGACCTCTAGAGGCTGTGGCTCAGTCACACAGCTGGCAGAAGGAGGTCCAAAGTGTATTAAAGTATATACTGACAATATCATAATAACTACTCATCTGACAGAGGGAGATCCAAAGAAAACAAGTCTAGGGATTCCCTATGCCAGGTTGGATGCTTCTGGGGCTTCTGAAGCATGGGAAACAACTGTACAGTACAACAAAACCTTAAAAACTCAAAAATTGACTAACCAAACAACTGTGCAAACAAGGCAGGAAAACTCTGGACTTTGGAAGTCAGAAAGGCAAACTCCAGCTTATATAAGCAGTCTGTAAGTGGTGCTGAAGGGCCCACACTTGTCTGAATGGTAGTTAAAGAACCAGAGCACCTCAAAGGCTGAGAATAGTACTAACAAATAGTGTTGAGAAAATAGAAACAGCAAAATGAGAGAATGATAGAAGAAATAAGAGTGAAGGAATAAGGAGTGAAAGAAGAAAAAAATGAGGAGTTCCCTGACAATCACTCCAGTACGTCAAGTGTTGGTTGGCCTATAATGTCCCTTGATGTGCTCAGTCCAAGTAGAAGCCTATCACCAGGTTAGTTCTGGTGTGTGAGGCACATACCCATCTCACTGCCACCAGCCCTCCCAGGTGTAGCCCATTGCCCTCTTCTATATCAGCTAGTTTTTGCTCTGAGTGATCATCAAGCAATGTCAGTACAAACTCAACAAAGACTGGGAACAATCTGTCCTTCACCTTGGCATTTGCTCCAAACTTCTCAAGAAAGAGTGGTCTGATGTCCACCTTTGCAAGCCACGTAGCAGCCTCTAAAGTATCAAGCTTGTACAAGATGCCTCTATTTTTCAGTGCACATGCAGAAACAAACTCTATCTTCAGTGTGTCTAGGCCTGCTAGTCCCATGAGGTCTTTTGCCATGACTGCTTTGGCCAAAAGCTCCTTCTCAGTCAAGTCCTTGACAGATGAGTTCCTTTCCAGGAAATCAACTATCATTTGCCTTGCCTTGTTGCAATTCCTATGAACTATGTCTTCATGTTTGGCCATCCTCACTGCATCAGCATACGTGGTTGTTCTTCTTGCCTCCTCCATTTCTGCCACACCTCTTCTGCCCCTCATGTACTCCAGCACCTGTCCTTCTTCAACCTTGAGCCTGTCAAGTCTGTCAGGGGACTCCTCATTTCTTCCTTTTTTCACTTCTTATTCCTTCACTCTCCTTTCATTCATTTCCTTATTTCTTCTATCATTCTCTCATTTTGCTGTTTCTATTCTCTCAACACTATCTGTTAGTACTATTCTCAACCTTTGAGGTGCTCTGGTTCTTTAGCTATCATTCAGACAAGTGTGGGCTCTTCAGCACCGCTTCCAGACTGCTTATATAAGCTGGAGTTTGCCTTTCTGATTTCTAAAGTCCAGAGTTTTCCTGCCTTGTTTGCACAGCTGTTTGGTTAGTCAATTTTCAAGTTTTTAAGGTTTTGTTGTACTGTACAGTTGTTTCCCATGCTTCAGAAGCCCCAGAAGCATCCAACCTGGCATAGGGAATCCCTAGACTTGTTCTCTTTGGATCTCCCTCTGCCAGGTGAGTAGTTATTATGATATTGTCAGTACATACTCTAATTGTCTTTTGTGAGCTCCGCCATTTCTTTTACTGTCTTGACTGATGTCTCCACTAGCATCTCCAACACCTCCCTGTAATTCTCCATGGCTTTCTCTACTGCATCCACTACCATTCTCTCAGTGTCCTTCGCTACCATGATGTCCAGACCATATGCCACCACCTTTATCCCATTGCAAATGCTGGCTGGTGTCTCTGATTTGCATGCTAGCTGCATGAGTACCATTTTTAGCACTTCTATGCTCAGAAGACTCACGAGTGCATCAATAAACCTGTTCTTGTTCAGCCATCCTCTTGTGCCTTCAGTAGTGCTAACTTTTGATTCCTGTCCAGCTGTTGTTGCCATTGTGACCCAGGATGTCTGCAGTGGTGGCTTTGCTGGCCTGCCTCCCCCGCTTCCTGGTGGCATGCTTTCTCTGGGCATTGTGCATAGTAGGTTTTAAAAGTGAGCGAGGTCTAGTTCTTAGTTCCTTATCTACTTCTAATCTGCCTTTTCTCTGCACTCTAGGTCTCTCAAGGCATGTTGACTCAATTTTTCTGTCAGGCAAATAAGTCTCAGCAAGACTATATGTATTAGGTGTCAGAACACTGCAAACCATCAATGGAATGTAAGCAGAGTGCCTCAACAGGCATTGTCTGAGGTGGAGACTGTGACAACTACTTCAGCAGAGCCAGAAGTGCCAATTGCTGTTCAGAAGGTTAAGACACCTTGAAAGCAGATCACCATCAAGGAAAAGGTGGATGAGGTCCACATTCTTGAGGAAAAAACATGACCACAACATGTAGTGTGATGCGCCCACCATTCTGCCATGCCATTTTCATGTGATATAGACATGAATGATGATTTTGATGCATGAAGAGGTGCCTGAGACATTTGCTGATGCAGATGCTCAGCTTATATGCCTCCTGCAATGTCTTCACAACACTGAGTGCTAGAGAATGTCAGTGAAGACCTCATAAACCTAGTAGTGCAAGTTGCACTACTTCTTGCTTTGCCCTGGGCAGTGTGTATTCCAGGTTATGTATAAATAATTCTAAAAATGATTTTTGTGGGAGGGGGAAGGGGGGAGACAGGAAACCATTACTGATTTGGCCCTTGAGCACAGCAATTGAGTGTGATCCAGGAGCACTTTGAGTCCTGGGATAGATTTTTTTTTTGGGGAGGAGGGGGTGGGGGTGGGACTGTGGGCTGTTCGTTACACATCATGGCTTTAACACATTGTATCTCAATCGAAACAGAACTATACTCATGAAGAATGGAAAGGGACGCTTCAAAGACCGAAGGGAAGCTTGCAAAAGAAGGCGCCAGTAGGCGGATCACAAGATATTAGCATGAACCCCGTGAGACTACAACTGGGTCCAGTCGTTTGACAAACCCGATATACATCCTTCACGTTTGTTTGTCATTTCGGATATCGTGAACGTTGAAACTCCTTTTCCTCTGCAGGCCCACATGACCCAAAAAGAACATTATATGATCGAGATCGAGTGATTTTATATTAGTCATGGATTCCTTGATGTTCCAAATAATCGGTATTCGCTCTGGAAGCGGAAGCCACAAAATTACAGGATGAAAGGAATTATAGCGTATCGTCCACGCGGATACTCTTTCCCGAATTCCTTCTTGTAGTTTTTGTGCTTTTTAATGGCCCATAGTGCCATCTGTGTCGTAGACACAGCCAGAAATACTGCAGCTACAATCACCCGGGGCACAAATCAGCACATCAAGAAGAGTGGGGATAGTGTATTGGGCTTTACCAGCGATACTTCCAGTCATCATGGTGACAACGGTCCAGCCCAGAGTCTCGAAAAAGTAGTTAGGGCAGGAGATGAGCGAAAATCCGTATCCGTATGGAATAGCGCGAACACGACTATTGGCGGGTCGTAGAGAGCGGAGGATTAGATGAGTATGGAGGTTAGAGAGTTCCGCAAACTGACAGCGGGATAATCAGTCTAAAATAGATAAAAAAGAAAAAAAAAATAGAAAACGTACCACCCAAAGTCCTGCCATTACCCACAAGAAGTTCTTGTCACTGCGAATACCTCCTGCAACGTAGGACGAGGTAGCAGAAAACACAGGCCGGTAAACGTCATAAGCGAGGAAGAACCCTGGTGAAGGGGCCGTATCAGAGGCGCGCATGGGAGGAGGTATATGTGTATATACCGCTCAATATGTGATAATGGGCAGAGCTAAGGTATATTGCGTTAGTAGTAAAAGACGAAACTCATTAAAGAACAACTTTTTGAACACGTTGCGAAAGGGCATTGTACCATGAGAGAAGCGGTGCACACTGGAGCATATGTATCAATGAATGTCAATTATG
>QGOA01011218.1:0-15347 GCA_003313075.1 Termitomyces sp. MG16
TGTCTGTGTATTTATTGGGGTGTTTTTGGAGATATAATTTGTTGAGACTGCTACCAGGAGGCTTACTGTTTTCAGCCTTATGATTAAATGTTTATTTTGACTTCTGGTGCATGTTGTGTCTCTGACTGCTGGTACAGCGTCGTATCAGCGCGTGCTAACTAACCAATTTTGGCAATATTTGACGGCCGCGCACGGCAAGAAGCAGATCCAATCAGTGATAGCACCGACGGCAGACAGAATGACAACTGACAGATGGCATCAGTCACTGACGACAGCGCTTAGAGAGAAGCCTGATGATCTATCAAAAACTGACAGACAGCTTGGCGTTTGACCTTGGCGTCTGACACCGCTTAGCATCTCGATTTGGCGCCTGACATTGCTTAGGTGCTCTGACAGACAGAAGGGTGATGAATTGATGGTTTAGCATCACGATCTGCCACCTGGCATTGCTAAGGGTCTTGAATGGATGGTAGGGATCTGAAACCGTTGGAGCTACCCCTATAAAATTTTCTAGTTTACCGCACTTTGGCGTCATTAGCTACTGGCGACGGTGAACTCATTGTAGTATAAAAGTACTTACCGACTTGTAAATCAAACAACAGACCAGAGTTTACTACTCCCCTTTCTTCAGTCTCCCTTACGCTCGAGATTTCATTTACGGTCGGCAACGTCGAGCTCGTCGGCAGCTGCAGACTTCATTGCTAGCCTTCGACTTATTCGCGCCTTGCATCTACAGCAGGCATTTACGATGCTTAGACTTCGCTAAGCTTACTGTGTTCTTGCCATTGACATTGCCGTGTTCGCTTACTGCTTCTTCCCTAGGCGCTTTACCTTAGCGCTTGACACTTGCTGACCTCGTTACCGACTTTTCCCCATTTTCATAGGCGCGTTCTCTGGGACCTGCCCGGGACTCCCCACATCACTTATAGCGCACCCAACACAAGCAATTGGTACAGTAACACTATACTGATATTTGTTACTAACCAAACTTTGGGCGTCATCACCGCCGACTTAAGCAATGCGCAATTCCACACACGTATCCAGCAAGGATATAAGGATGATAATCTCTTCTTAGAGATTTTGAACAATATCCAAGCGCATCCACGCTTCAAGGTGGAGCAGCAGCTCGTCTACCTTACCAGCCCCACGGAGTCTAAAGTCATCTGTATTCCCCGGGAAAGGTTGCTGATTACGACTATCCTGGACCAGGCACATAGAGTAGTGGGCCACTTCGGAACTCAGAAAACGCTGAACTATATGCGACGCTGGTACTGGTGGCCACAAATGGCCAAAGAGACGAGCCAATTTTGCTCGACATGTGAGCTATGTCAACAGTCGAAAGTATCGACTTTGAAGCCACCGAGAAAGCTTCATTCACTACCCATACCGGTCAAACTCTGGGATTCGATTGGGATGGACTTTATAGGTCTGTTCCCTGAGTCAAAGGGTTTTAACTACCTTTGGGTAGTGATCTGCAGAATGACCAGTATGGTCCATCTCATTTCGGTGAGAACCACCATGACAGCGTCGGACTTGTCGTGGATCTATCTCAAGGAGATAGTGCGCCTCCATGGATTGCCAAGCTCGATCATAAGCGATTGAGATGCTAAATTCACTTCCAAATGGTGGAAGGAGCTGCACAAACTGCTAGGAGCAAAGTTGCTCATGTTGACATCGTTTCATCCGCAAACGGATGGTCAAACTGAACGTGCAAATAGAAATATCACGCAAATATTGCGAGCATTCATACGTCCTAATCAGAAGGACTGGGTGGATAGATGTCCACTCGTGGAATTCGCAATAAACACGAGTATATCGGAAACCACAGGGTACTCACCCTTTGAACTCAACAATGGCTACATGCCATCCATGATTTGTGAACTCCGTACAGATGAAGCTATTCATGTGGGAGTAAAGCAGTTTGCACGCAATGCGCTAGGGAACTTGGCAGATGCCCATGATGCAATTATAGAATCATGTGTATGGCAGACCAAACATGCGAATAATTGCAGACGTGATGAACTGGACATCGAGAAAGGGAACCTAGTGTACCTTTCTATGAAGAACTTGAACCTGCCAAAAGGCAGAGCGAGTAAGTTGTGTCCAAAGTGGATTGGACCATATAAGGTCCTTGAGGCGGAGCCGAGCACGTCTAACTATGTGCTGGAACTACCCCACGCGCTGCAAGCACGCAGGATAGTTCCCAAGTTTCATGTGTCGCTATTGCAACCATATATGGCCAGTAGTGATGCGCTCTTCCCTAATCACGTGACTCCAGAGCCATATGACTTTGGAACTGGCAATGACCAGGAGTGGTTTGTAGATGACCTCATAGGTCATCGGTGGACAAAAGGAAACCTCGAATTCGAGGTAAGGTGGAGCTTAGGTGATACTACCTGGGAACCGCTAGTGAACTGCAAAGACCTTGCAGCAATGGACAGATACCTGGAGTTGCAGGACATGAAACACCCTCAACAGCTAGCAAAACGCGCATAACACACGTGTGGTGTTGGAATGTGGACGAAGTCCACTTTGATAGCCGGTGACTAACCGGGTGGCTACTAATTGTGGCTGCTGATTGTGACTGTTTACGCGACTATGATTGCCGGTGAGAGGCCAGGTGGCATGTATTTGTGGTTGTTTACACCACTAGCAGAGTTGGGAGATTGTTTTTTTCTTTCTTTTATCAGTTCCAATATACATAGTCTACGTGTCTAGTGAAAATGGCCTATTGGGGGCCGCAAAAGAGTGATCAGAGCTGGCAAGGCTCTAGTGGAGGGGGGAGACCCCCGAATATACAAATGTCGACTCAGTACCAGAGGCAGCCGCCATATCTAGCAGCAAGCCAGTTTCAGTCAGCGGGCATGGCCTACCCAGGCTGTGATGAGCTGCTCCCATACCAGATGCCCCTCCACTTGCAAGAGATGGAGGTCGACAACGAAGGGCGCTATGAGCGCCCAGAGGACAGCACGTGCCACGAGCGCTACTACCAGAAACCGTCATCACGCTCGGCTGCATCGAATCCGACGTATGCGGGTGCAGTGATGGGGCTGCCGTCAGTACCATGGGCGCATCAGCCCATGGCAGAGTCGTATGAGGAGCCTGCGCCACAAGCGCAGAGGTTACCAGTGCCAGACGTGCTGTTGGGCAGACTGGAAGCAGTGGGACAGCCAGTCCCTGCGACTGCATCCTTCCTGCAGGACAGTCTGGCTGTGATGGTGATAGAGGGGTTGCTCAACCAGATTGAGCTGATAAAGAGGCAGCACGTCGCAGCGCTGGAACAGATCGAACACACATCTAAGCGCAAAATTGCCACGTCTGAGGAACCGACCACCAAGGTCAAGAGGGCTAAATATTGGCCCAGTCGACTGGTCGACCCTCCATGGGCAAGAATGCCGTCGGACACGCAATTTGCATGCCATGAGCAGCCTGCTCAGCCCGTTGCATCGTCATCAAGGTTATCCGATTCGGGCCCTCAGGCCTCCTCGGAGTCACTGGCTGCAGTCAGTGAACCCTTGGCAGGTCTGTCCCTGGGTCAGCGGGAAGCCGCATCATCCCAGGCTCCATCTATGGGGCCCGAAACCGTCACTGTGGCGCCAAGAGTGCCCGTTACCATCATCCCTCGCGCTGAGCCTGGAGGGAGAACTCTGGCGCGAAATGCACCTGCCTCTCCGGTGGCTCAGCCACAACTAGAATCACCCGCCCCAACCAAGTCGGGGCCGTCTCGTCAGCGCTGCGGCCGTAAGCCGCCTCTCAATGCCTCTAAATTGGAGGTTATAATCTTCCCTGCTGGCATTTCTGCACAAGCGAGAGAAGTCCAGATGTTGTTTATATTGCTGGTGTTTGTACCAGCCCCACCAGAACACTACCCCATGGTCGTATTGACTCCAGACCCCTGCACGCCGGAGCAGTATGATGATCTGGTGGCGACCTCAAGAGGGAAGACTGTGCCTAAAAAAGACAAAGCACCAGTACCATCCTTGTCTGACGAGAGCGACTATGGAGAGTCAAGTTCGGAGCAGGAGGAGGATGGGGAGGAGGGGGAATCGGCTGCGGACCGATTCCAACGAGTATTGTGCAATAAGCGCATTGCAAAGAAGAAGGCGATTTGCGCCAAGGAGCTAAAGGCCCAGAAGTATAGGGCTGAGGATGAATTCTCGGGGAGGATTCCCGATGGCTTGGGAGTGAAGGTGTGGGGGCCGCTTGATATCAAGCGAATGAATTCGTGCTTTAGAGGAGTACTCAGCCACTGCATCTATTATTCGTATGCCATGAATACGGTGCTGATGGGAGCTGACACCAATAGAGCGGCATCATATGAGTATTCCTCTGGCCATCGTGCCCACATCCCGGGTATGATTGTGTATAAGCACGCCCTGCGTGGCCTTCCCCGCATTCCGCTAGAGCTGGACCGGCTCTATAAGTACTACATAAATGTGCACGTCCCACGTTGCGACAGAATCGTCGCATACATGTTGATCACAGAGCTCCATATGTTCGCACAGTGGACAGTTGAGGCTCTGCATGATCGAACCATGCAGCTCCTGAGGAAGGAGCCTCGGTACCAGGACCTCGTCAACCTGATGCAGGGTCCCGATGACCTCGCTCTTGTCGAGCGGCGACACATTCCGGGGCACTTTTTGCGCATGAAAGACGATGGCACCACGGCGCTGTGCATAATGCGCGCTCAGGATCCAGCCACACCATTCGACCTAGACCAGCTGGCGCAATACGCGCTGGTCTTTGGTCGACCCAGATTGGAAAATACCTATCAAGGCATTGCGGTGGATCACGCCTACCGCATGCACTGGCGGACCCTCTTCGGGTTCACCTTATGTCAAGCTCTATGCGCTAACAGCGCAGCCAAGCCTGTGATTGTGCGGCGCATGACCCTTGTCGTGGCCCGTCCAGAGCTTTATCAAGAGGCGATTGCCTCGTATGACGCTGATGACGCCAACTATGGTTGGATGTACTGGACGTATACGCAGTACAACGCCGTCTCCAGCGCCTGGCATACGGGTTTGTGAGGAGTCCCGGCAGGGTCCCGGTGTGCTTGAGCAGAGGTGATAGGGCAATGCGCTAGATGATAGCGCCTTGGGTGCTACCTAGCAAGTGGTAAGCGTCGTAGTTTAGGAGAAGTTATAGAGAATAAAACAAATAGCGCAGCGTAACATGCCCGTAGGTGGCACCGTAAACAACAAAGACGAGATAGACAAAGCTAGCACCAAACTTGGTGACAAAGTCAGGCAATGCTAGCGCGATTTGAACGCTAAGTGTAACTGGGTGCTCAAGAGGTTACGATTCGTTGTTATATACATGGAAAGTAGCTATTTTATATACTATGCACTACCGTGTTTGTCCAGATACAAGTCCACCTGCGGCGCTACCTCCTAGCGCCTCTCCTTGTGGTTTCCTCTAATGACGACCTGTCAATGGCGACCTTTTGCACATGGATGACGGCAACCAACAGCGTTCTGACCCACAGCGACCAGCGGTGATTCTATATTGGCTTAGAATTGCATGAGTCTGCTCCCTTTTATTCTAACTCCCATTGGCCAGGCTGTTTCAGGGTATGGTCAGAAAATCCTCGACAGACGCCGTGAGCGCTAGTGTCAGCGCTACACATTGTATTAGTTCCTGACAGGTCCAGATGTCGGATTTAAGTATATCCAGTGCCACCGTCATTGATCCTTTTAGACTTCTGATTGAAGTGCCTCGTCAAATGGCAGCGCCTGCTGCTGGCTCCTTCTGGAAGTGATTGGGGTTTAGTTAGAGTCCTCTCCCGCCGTCGTGTTAGCGCTATACGTTATGAGCCCCCTTTGTCCTTGGGATAGGTGAATGGAGTGTGCTGAAGGCTTGGTAGCTAGTGGTTAGGATAAATGTCTAAATCCTGTAGTCAGTTGCCAGAGCTAGGGCTGCTCTATATTCCCAACTGGTCGCTAGAGTCCTCCGTACGTCAAGTGTTGGTTGGCCTATAATGTCCCTTGATGCGCTCAGTCCGAGTAGAAGCCTATTAACGCCATGTTCCCCGAGCAGCCATTTGAGCCCCAACATGGGCCACAGCTCGAGATTCACCAAGTTCACGTGCCCGACGACCAAGCACGGAACTTCTCAGACGACGACGCGCTACGTGTCTTATTGCACAATTGGATACCTGCCGACTGGATGGACCACGCGTATACCTACGGTGTGGTCTTCCTGGAACAGCAGTTCCACACCCCCACGATGTCTATGGACATCTTTCGCCAAATCAACGACGAGCGCATGGAGCGCTTGAACGAATATGGTACCCCCCCTGCAATCCCACAATGGGATGGATGGCGGGAGATGACCAAAGACGATCATTATTGTCTTATGTTCAAGCACGATGAGGAGAGTCATCTTCCTGAGAACCCCGAGGCCAATGGCCTCTACTACCTCATCGGCATGGACCCGAACCAGGTCCACCTGCTAAAGCGCCTGGCAGTGCATAACATGCCTGCAGCCGACGCAGACCCAAGCCGGGTCAATCTCATACCACGCACGGCGGCGCATGGTACGCTACCCACCAATGTTTCAGCGATTAATGTCGCACTAACTGATTCTATGGTGGTAGACATGCCTGTAGTCGAGAGGCCTATCACCCCACCGAGGACGGAATCAGCGCCTCCCCCTCCCACGATTAACGTCGCACCAGAGGAGGAGTCAATGGTGACTGAGACGGGCGCTGGTGCAGGGGCATCGTCAGACGGGTCTTAGACCCATACTTTGTTGTGTAGGTACTTCCAAGTAGTTCACTCGAACCATTCCAGCTGATATGCACTCTAGAGTCGCATGTATATACAGCGGATCCAGAGGAGGGGTCACTCTCTTTTTTGTTTTCTTTATTTGTTTATATATAAACATGTTCTATCTACTGCTGGCGCAACCTGCGCTCTTGTCTGATAAGGACTGCTTTCTATTGTGTCCAGAAGACACATCTACACTGCACATAAATGCTAACGCCTTGCAGCCACGCAATACACGTGTTATTCATCTGTTGTTTGCACTATCGTGCATCCTTTATCTCACTCTACTTCCCTTCCTAAAGACCGAGTATTTGGTCTCATTGGGGGGTATGTAACGGAGTCATCCATATTACAAGCGTCAACAACGCTATAATCGTTTAATAGAGTATTACGTAAGATAACATCTTGTTTTCACTCTAAGTACTAGTCAAATCCGATACTGCGGTCTGATTTAGCACTTGTGTGATACACACAAGATAGTTCTAACTCGTAACTCAGGTTACAGGTTATGTCTATAGATCAAAGTTGGACTTCTTGCACTGTACATGCTGTCATTACATCAAATTTGTGTTTTCCTGTAATACTTGGCTTGCCTTTTTTTAAAGTAAATAAGATTGTGGTTAATGTAGACGAATGGACAGTTATAGACAAATCCTGTAATTATAATCTCTTGAATCCAGAGGTTGTAAAGAAAACACTGTCATGACCTTTTGTGCCTATGCACAAGAAATTTGAGGAGACGTTATGACAATGGAAGGATTTAGTGAAGGAGTTGAAGTTTGTCTGTGCCATGAGACTAGAATGAATGGAATGTCTAGGCCTTTTTGAAAGTGTAGCCAAAGTTAATGTGGTAGTGGTGGTGCATAAACAGATCAAACAGCTGGCAAATCAAGAAACATTGTCAGCCTTTGACTTACAGATAAAAGAAAGGTTTAAAGATGTTTTTGAGCCAGTTGTAAATACTCAAGAATTACCTCAGGATGTCTTAGCAGAGATTCATCTGAATGATGCAAACCATTGTATAAAAACACGGTCTTATTAGTGTCCTCAAAAATATAAGGAAGCATAGAAGATACTGATTGATGATCATTTACAAGCAGGCTGTATTCGTTCTTCCTGATCATCATTTGCTTCTCCAGCATTCTTAATTCCCAAGGCAGATCCTATAGCATTGCCAAGATGGGTAAATGACTACCAGGATTTAAATGCAGCAATGATTCTGGATAACCACCTGATTCCACGAATTGAAGATATATTGCATGACTGTGCAAAAGGAAAGATTTTTACAGTCTTAAATTTAACAAACACATTTTTCCAAACTCCTATGCATCCTGACCATGTTCACCTGACTGTGGTGTCTACACCATATGGACTGTACAAATGGTTAGTGATGTCCATGGGATTATGCAATGCGCTGGCTATTTAGCAACGACAAGTTGTAAGGGCGACCTCTAGAGGCTGTGGCTCAGTCACACAGCTGGCAGAGGGAGATCCAAAGTGTATTAAAATATATACTGACAATATCAAGGTAGCTACTCACCTGGCAGAGGGAGATCCAAAGAGAACAAGTCTAGGGATTCCCTATGCCAGGTTGGACGCTTCTGGGGCCTCTGAAGTGTGGGAAACAACTGTACAGTACAACAAAACCTTAAAAACTCGAAAATTGCCTATACAAACACTTGTACAAATAAGGGGCAAACTCTGACAAACTCTGGCTTATATAAGTGGTCTGGAAGCGGTGCTGAGTGGGCTCACACTTGTCTGAATAGTGGCTAAAGAACCAGAGCATCTCAAGAGCTGAGAGTAGTACTAACAGATAGTGTTGAAAGAATAGAAACAGTAAAATGAAATAATGTCAGAAGAAATTGTTGGAACTAGCAAACACGTAAGTTATTTCCTCAGAGACGTGTAAACGTGACTGAGGGTGCTTGTAGGTAGCTGTACAAATATATATGAGTTGTGCGAGACAAAGCAGAGCCTTTGATAGGGTCGAGACAAAGCAGAGCCATATTGGCCTCTGGCCGTCGTGTTTGCTGTATATCACCTATATCACATCATCACACTCCAACACTCCTCCTTACCGCGGACACGACGTATGAAACTCCTCCTTGCGCTGGAATTATGGTGTGTTATGTGATGCCGAGCATCTGGCGTAGTCAGACAAATAGCGGTCGTGGTAGGGGTTTTGTAAACAGATTGGCGACGTTGTCCTTCGTGTTGACATACTTTATAATAATTTTGCCCGTCTGTGCGCGTTCACGAAGGAAGTGGTATTTAATGTCGAAGTGTTTTACTCGAGCGTGCGCTGTTGGGTCTTCGGACAGGTTGATTGCTGCCTTGTTGTCGCAGAACAGAGTAGTTGGTTTCGTCGTGATGTCCCATCCTATTGCTTTTAGCAAGGCTCTGAGCCATATGCACTCCTGTGCTGACTCGTATGCCACCATATACTCAGCTTCGCACGAGGACATAGCGACTGTCTTCTGCTTCCGCACCGACCATGATATGGCTCCAGACCCTAAGGACCACATGTAGCCACCTGTGCTACGTCTGGTGTCTGGGCAGCTTGCCCAATCCGCATCTGTAAATCCTTGTAGAGCAATCGAGCCGCCGCCTAAACGTAGCTTCAGTGTGCTCGTGCCTTTCAGGTACCGGAGGAGTTGAATCCCAGCGTCCCAGTGCGATCGGTCATAGTCGTTGAGGAACTGTGAGAGCTGTTGGACTGCATAAGCAATGTCTGGTCTCGTGGCGACTGCTATGTATAGAAAACAGCCAACCAGTGACCTGTATGGCAGATTTGCAATGTCACGCTTCTTCTCCTTACTCTGGATTTCACGGTTTGGTCGCCGAAGCTTCAGGCCTGGCTCCATCGGCAGAGATAGTGGGTGAGCCTCCGTCTGGCCAAATTGTTGGACAACCCTGCTAATAAATGTGGTTTGTGATAATGCCACCGCGCGGTTTGCCCTGTCCCACTCAACTGAGACTCCAATGATGTGTCGTGGACAACCCAGATCCAATATTGTCCAGACTTGCCTCAACTGTGCCTTAAACCTCTCGTTTTTGTCCTTGGAGCTGGCGATAGATAGAAAATCGTTGACGTGCACAGCAGCGATGATGGTTCCGGTGGGTGACGATCTGTAGTAAATGCAGGACTCACAGGCTAATCTGGAGAACCCCCATGACAGCATCCGCTCGTTCAAGGTTTGATTCCAGATGCGTCCAGCTTGCTTCATCCCGTACAACCCACGTACTAATTTGCACACCCAGTCCTCCTTCCCTGGCTCCTCAAAACCGGTTGGTTGCTCCATGTATTGGACTTCGTCGCCGGAAAGGATGCCGTATAGGAAAGCTGTCTTTACATCTATCTGGGTTGCATCCCAGTCTTCTGTTGCTGCTATGTGTAATAAGATACGCCATAATTCCATGTGCGCTGTCAGGGACGTGGTCTTGTGGTAGTCCTTCCCATAGATCTGCTCATATCCTTTAAAGACTAATTGTACCTTATATCTTGTGGGGTTTCCGTGCTCATCTCTTTTTATCTTAAAGACTGGCCGTCCCTTCCTGATTTTGTGTCCCTGTGGTACTTGTGATCGTGGCACTAGCTTGTATACCCCCATCTCCTTCAGCGAGTTCAACTCTTCCTTGTAGCTGGCTTCCCACTTCTGCGCGTCTGGCCCGTTCTTTGCCTCCTCCCACGTCCTAGGCTCATTGTCGAAGTTCATTGGCAGTGGGTCCACATCATTTGATTGCATTGATATGGCCGCCAGTATTCGATTGAGATCGACTGTGGGCACCGGCACCTGTTCCTCGATGACTAAGGATTGAGGTTCACGTTCAGCGTTCTGGGTCGCAGCTGTCCTCTTGTTTGTCCTTTGCTCCTTCACCCTCCTCTCATCTTCTCTGACTTCCTCCATTGTCTTCTCCAGCCTGGTTTTTGGTCTGACCCCTTCGACGCTTGCCTTCTCCGTTGGTTGCCGAACACGATTTGAGCGTCGGAGTGCGGTGCCTGGAGCATGTCCTTGTTCTCCTGGCAGATCCACCACGTCCACGTTGTCGATGTCGTAGCCCATCTCATTGTCGTCATCCTCACGTGGTGTCAGTGACGCCGTGTTGTCAAGGTCATGTAGGCTGGGGACGGCGGGTTCAGGTGTTGACGATGGTGCACTCGTAGCAGCGGGTGACTCGTGGCACTCAATAAACTTGATGTGGAAGGACTGATATACTTTCTTATTCTTGGCGTCCCAGCACCTGTATGTTTTAGAGTTTGTTCCATAGCCGATCAGCGTGCATTCAATGGATCTAGGATGGACTTTTGGATTGTGCGTGGGAATAAAAACGAATGAGCAGCAGCCTATTTCACGCATGTAGGAGTAGTCGGGCTGGTGGCCGTGCCATATTTCGTATAGCGTCCTTCCACCGAGAGATTTTGTGGGCGTCTTAGCATGTAAATGAGCAGCCGTGAGGTAAAACTCGTCCCATAGGAAGTCTGGGCACTTCGAGTCTATCCTCATGGTTCTGGCTTTGCCTGTCAGTGTGCGGTGCATTTGCTCAACTCTGCCTATGTGAGCTGAAGTATGTGGGGCGCTGTGTTCACTCGTCACACCCCTCGACGCCAACCAGGCCTCCATCTCCTTGCTGGTCAGTTCGCCATCAAACCCAGTGCGGTATTTCCTGACCTTTAGTCCTGTCTCAGCTTCTCGTGCTAACTCCCATGCCTTAAGAGCTTGGAACGCCTCGTCTTTGGTCCGGAGGGGGATAGCCCATGGCATGTTGCTATAGTCATCTACTATGTCTAATACATAATAGTTTCCGGACCTCGAGCGCACATTCAGAGGCCCCATTAAGTCTGCCCAAACTATTCCCAGCTTTCGCGTCGCCCTACTCCTGTCCTGCCTTTGCTTTGGAACCGTTGATCGGGTCTGTTTACCCAAGATACAACTGTCACACTTTGGCATTGGATGATGGAGGGGGAGCATACCTTTGATCTTCTGATCTCGGGCTAGCTGGAAGACGGCTTGGAAATTGGCATGACCTAGACGGCGATGCCAGGTCTGCAGGTCGACTGACTGGTGAATGGCGTAGGCTTGTTCGGTGGCATTGTTTGATAGGCTGATGGCATATAGGTTCCTCTTCTGGATCAGGGGACCGCGGGCGATCACAGCTCCGGAAGCACGATCGACAATTGTTACGTTGTCATCGTCGAAGTGCGAGTACGTATGACTGTCGCGGGAGATCTTGCCGACAGAGATCAGGCGTACTGTAGAGCTCGGGACGTAGAGTGCATTAGCCAGGTGGAGTGTGCTTCCTTCCGCTGTCTGCAGGTGGATACTGCCTACTCCATAGGCTGAGATCGCTGACCCACCAACTCCTTTAATTGCTTTGGGGGAGATAGGCTGTAGGGTAGAGAAGTCGGTTTTGCAGAGTGAAATGTGGACAGTTGCTCCTGTATCAACATAGAACGGGCTTTCTTCGTCGATGGTAGCTAACACAGTGTCAGCGCAGTTTGAATGTGTCGTCCAATTGACTGAAGCTCTCAGGCTATCATTATCCTCGACCGTTGCTACCCATCCTTCCCATTCGGCCTCATCTACGTTAGCTGCGATGGGTACGTCATCGGTTGCCAATCCGGCGAAGCCAGCTGGGGTCGGTTCATCGTTGAGTGTCTGGAATCTACCAAGGTCGCTTTCTTCAACGAGGTATACCTTTCCTTTTGGTCCGGTCACCTTGGTATATACTTTCGGCCCCCCAGGAGTGTCCTTTTCCTTTGCTGGTGGTGCTGCTCCTGCGGCTCACGCTGCTTCTCTGGCTGCCTCAAACCCTTGCTTTGCCATGGCACCGCCTGGGTGTGCACAGTACTTGGCGTCGTGCCCTGCACATGGCCTGTTGTGGGTAGCGCAGGTTGAGCAGCACTTCACCCCGGCTGGGTGATTATGTCCAGGTAGGTGGGGTCGTGCCGACCGATAATGTCCCTTTCCGGATGCCATGAGGGCCGTGTCTGTTGACTGCACATTCCCAGCGGCCTTTAGCGCAGTGAGGTTCTGGACTGTTTCGAGAAGTTTTCGAATATTGTCTGAGGTGTAGGGGGCAGCTTTCGTGGCATCTGCAAGTCCATGAGATATCTGTGCCTGGATAGGTTCGTACTGGGAGCTGCTGAGACTGTTCAGGAGGATCACACATTTGAATAGATCCTTGTCGAGCATGTTTATAGCAAAGATGCGGTTCACTATATCACTAATGTGCGTCACAGTCACGGTCAACGGCTCACTCGGCGAGCATTGGATTTTGAGAACTTCTTGGATAAGTGATACCATCCTTACTGGTCCTTCCCCTTCTGCTCGTGCTTTGACGCAATCGTACACGCTCGCCGCTGTCTTGGCGTCATCTAGTCCTTCGTATTCTGATTCGTCCAGCGCCGTGAGGATTACAGCGCGTGCGAGGTCATCGTTGATCAGCCAATTCTGGTATGCGACAGGCTCATTGGTTGCGTTAGGTTGGGAGATCAGGGATGGGAACACGTAGAACTTAAGACCGAGCAGTGACAGGTGAATTTCCAGGGATTTGGACCATCTAGTGAAGTTGGCTGTTGACAAGTTTCAATTGAACTTATCCCCCTTCCAATCTGCTCCTTGGACAGAGATTGCACAAATAGAGGGGGCGGTGGCATCGGTAGAGAGCATCTTTCAGATACGTAGGCAGATGATGGCTTGATATTAGATTGTTTATCGTCGACAGACAATAAGGCTTTCCTTCCTAATCAGGATGGAACAAAGGCTAACCAGATTCCCGACAAGGGAGTTGTGATCCGGAGGATAGCTCCGGATGGGATATTCCGACGCTGTCGGCGTCGCAGTACTGAAGGTTTCCAATGAGCAGCGATACTGTAGCAAGTAGCCTGCTTATGCAGGGCCCATAACCTGTTGGAACTAGCAAACACGTAAGTTATTTCCTCAGAGACGTGTAAACGTGACTGTATTGTATGTACCTAGCAAACACGTAAGTTATTTCTAGGTACATGTAGATTAGTATAGTGCTCATATGTATGTTGAGTATAACACACCCTCAGAGACGTGTAAACGTGACTGAGGGTGCTTGTAGGTAGCTGTACAAATATATATGAGTTGTGCGAGACAAAGCAGAGCCTTTGATAGGGTCAAGACAAAGCAGAGCCATATTGGCCTCTGGCCATTGTGTTCGCTGTATATCACCTATATCACATCATCACACTCCAACAGAAATAAGAGAATGAATGGAAGGAGAGTGAAGAGATAAGGAGTGAGAAAAGGAAGAAATGAGGAGTCCCCTGACACAAGTGACAGAAGCACTGCAAAAGTGCATTGGTGTGATTTGCCATGTCTACCTGGATGACATTGTGATATGGTCAGAAACAATGGAAAAACATCATGAGAATGTGTGGAAAGTATTGGAGGCACTTAGAGCAGCTTGGATGTTTGTCAATCTGAAGAAATCACACTTATATCAAATGAGCATTGACTTTTTAGGTCATCACATTTCTGCAGATGAAATAGAAGCTGACTGTAAAAAGGTCAATCATATTTTGGCTTGGCCAATGCCCAAGTTAGCAAAAGAAGTAAAATCTTTTTTGGATTTGGTGAGATACATTGCAACGTTTTTGCTGGGACTAGCAGATCATACTGGGGTATTGCATACATTGACTACCCACAAATGTGACCTCAAATTTCCGATGTGGACAAGGAAACACCAGGTTGCCTTTGATGCTGTAAAAGCTTTAGTCATTGGATATGATTGTCTCACCACAATTGATTATAAAGATACATCAAAGACTATTTTTGTGACTATGGATGCTAGTGATTTTTGTTTGGGTGGGGTATTGTCATTTGGGGAATCATGGAAAACAGCACAACCTGTTGCCTTGAAAGTCAAACTTTCAAAGGTGCAGAGCTCAATTATTCGGTTCATGAAAAAGAACTTTTGGCAATTGTTTGCACATTAAAGAAATGGCAAGCCAATCTTTTTGGTACTAAGTTTGTAATATTTATGGATCATAAAACGTTGTTGAATTTTCAACATCAGCATGGATTTGTCAAGATGACAAGCACATTGGATGGAATTTTTGTCTCAATTTGATTGTAAAATGGTCTATGTACAAGGGGAAGATAATTCAGTAGCAGATGTCTTATCCTGGCTTCCATACAATTTCCCTGACTCTGGACAACCTGTCAGCACAGCACAAATCTTATTAGAGACAATGAACAATGATGACCTCATATCAGACTGTATTGGAGCAATATTCCCTGTCAGCATGACTTCGCTGTTTCAAGCAGCATTTGCATTAGCACATGTTGAAGAAACCGGTGTCTCTGTGTGTGCAATGTTACCCTACTTATCAGTTGAAATGGACAAGTCATTTTTAAAACAATTGAAAAACGGATATAAAATAGATCCATGGTGTTAAAAGCTGATGTCGGTGGCAAGAGGAATGACATCTCTCATAAATCGTGATAGACTGTGGTTTTGCAGTTCATGACTTCTTGTCCTATGGGTAGGGGATATTTGCAAAAAGATTTTTAGATGGGCTTATGATGCTTTGGGTCATTTTGGATT